>JASDQU010880401.1:13292-23889 GCA_032191745.1 Picea mariana
ATAGTTAACCATGGTCAAACATGGGAAACTATGGGTAATCATAATCAAGCATGACCAACCATAGTTCACCATATTTAACATGTTAAACATGACCATCAATGTCAAATGTTCTCAACCGTGGTCAATCATAGTCAATTATAACCTTTCAAAAGAAACCATAGGTAACCATTGTCAACCATGGACAAAAATGGTCAAACATGGTCATACATAGTCTACATGGTCAAATGTGATCAACCATAGTCAACATGGTTAGACACTGACCATAGTTTACCTTGGTTAACCATACTTGACCATAGTCAAGCATGTTTAAGCATTGGCAACCATGGAAAACCATAGCTAACCATGGTCAAATGTAGGAAACCATAGGAAATATTAGTGAACCATGGTCAACCATAGTGAACAATAGTCAACATTGGCAATAGGGTCACTGATGTTAAATGTTCTCAACCATGGTCAACCATAGTCAACTATATCATTTCATGGAAAACCATGGTCAAATGTGGTCATACATAATCTACAAGGTCAAACATTGTCAAATATGGTCAACCATAGTCAACATGGTTTGATTTGGTCAACCATATTGATGCATAGTCATCCAAATGTTTACCATAGTAAACCCAAGTCAACCATAAGTTGACCATATTGAACCAAAGTTTATCATAGTCAACCATAAATAACCATGCACGCCCATTCTAAACATGGTCAAAAAAGTTAACCATAGTGAATCATAATCAACAATGGCTAACCATAGTGAATCATAAACAACTGTAGTGAAACATAGTCAACTATAGTATTTTATAGTCAACTAAACTTAACCATGGTCAACTAAAGTTAACATGGTCAACATGGTCAACCATAGTTTATCATAGTTAACTATAGTTAAACATGAATAATCATGGTCAACCGTTGATAATCATGGATAAGTGGTTGACATTTGGTGACAACATTTGACTATCGTTGAACATGGTTGACCATGTTTAACTATGTTTGACCATGATTGACCATGTTTGACTATGATTTATAATGGTGGACCATGTTTTCCTAGGGTTGACAATGGATGAATATGTTTGATTATGGTCGACTATGATTGACAGATTTGATAATGGCTGATCATTGTTGACCTCGTTTGACTATGGTTGGCCATGTTTGACTATAGTTGACTATGGTTTCCTACATTTGATTATGTTTGAACATGGTTGACTATAATTGAGCATTGTTGATGTGTGTGGTGAGGATTAATAGATTTGTGAATTAAAATATCAATACTATTAATAATGAAATATTTATGGTTAACCGTGCTTGACAATGTGTCACCACATTAGGCTCTGGTTTGCCATGGTCGACCATTGTTGACCACATTATTAAAAGTAATTGACATTGGATGACCATGTTTGACTAATATTGACGATGATTGACTATGGTAGAGCATGATTGATTATGGTTGACTATGGTTAACAATGGTTGATCATGTTTGGCTATGGTTGACCATGGATGAATATGTTTCACCATGTTTGGCTATTGTGGACTATGGTTGAATATGCTTAACCATGTTTGACCATGGTTGACTATTTTTTACAATGGTCGACTATGGTTTCCCACATTTGACTATGGTTGACCACTTTTAATTATGGTTGACCAAGTTTGACTATGGTTGACCATGTTTGACTACGGTTAACTATGATTTCCCACATAAGCCTATCGTCAACCATGGTCAACATTATTGATTGTGGTTGATCATGGTTAACCACGTTTGACTATGGTTGACCATGTTTACTATGATACATCCCTTATGTTTGACCATGTAATTTGATAGTGGCAAGTTCCTTGTGTTTGACTATGATTAACCATGTTTGATCAATGGTTGAATTATGTCGAATTTATATGTTCCTCAATGGTTATGTCCAATTGTGATGTGCATCAAGGGTTATATCATATTTAGATGTTCGTCTAGGGTTATGTTGGATTGTGATGTTACCCAATGATTATGTCCCATTGTGACATTCATCTTCATTGTGTTATATCGAATTTTTTTGGTCCTCTATGGTCATGTCACATTGTGAAATTCATTAAAGGTTGTTGGCACAGGGGCAGACCTAGGGTTCGATGCTACAACAAAGCACCAACAAAACCCTAACTACCAACCCTTTCGGCAACACTTGCGAAGCAGATGAAGTCTCACCCGAGGTAGAGGCAGGGGTGGTTTCAAGACTCAAGTGTCTGCAACCTTAGTTGGGACACGGATCTGTGATTATATCTCTTACAGAGCACTTAGCATCAATATTCAACCCTTATGATACTTCGCAGATAGCACAGAGCATCATAGTATTCACTTAGATCTAAGGTAATTTAGCACTTAGCGAAAGAAAAACAGATCAAATACAGTAGATCAGCACTAAGCATCTTCATACATGTCAGATCTACTATTCATACACATCTAATGAAGCAAAATCATAAGTAGGCCTATCTAAATATACCAAAGCACTTAGCCAAAGCAGAGATAAACACATCAAGTCAAAGCTCAAAGCATAACACATAGATTTATGTGGTTCACCCCCTTCCCTGGGGCTACGTCCACCAACTCTTATTCTTAATTAGCGTCTCCAATCGGTTATAGGCACAAAGCCACCAAAAACCCTTCCTCGCATAGGACAGAAGATCTGTGCAGCTTGCTAGATCCTTCTTCCTTGCACTTACAGCACAAAGCCTTCTATAACTTCTACAACAACTTGCACTTAGCTCTGTAAACCTTCTATAGTCATGCACAAAGCACTTACATAGTCTATTATCACTTAGCTTACATCACATAGATACAATCCTCCTCTACTAGATGCCTAGACGTTTATTTATACATTACAAAAGTGGGCCTAAGCATGGATAAACCCATGGGCCGACATGCCTTTCTTGTTACATTGTCCCAAAACCCAAAATGGGCCCAAAAGTGGGCCGATATCCTGTGATATTTGGTTCATCTGGCGCTCCATCTTTGATAGGCTGTTGAAGTCCCAAAAATGGTCAAATATGACCAAGTAACTTCAAAACTTGGTCAAGGTCCAAGAGGCCCCCAACACTCACCTGTGACTCATCCTGAGTTACTCTGGTCTGGGCAATTTTGCCTTGAATGCCTCGAGCTTGGCTCAAGCTGCTTTGACTTGTTATAGTGTTACTTCCTCTTTCTTAGTGAACTCCTGGATGAGTGCATCACTGATTGGTCCCTCTAGGTGTTGTTCTGTTGTACTCACAACTTGTTCAAGTTCTACTCGATTTTCAACTTTGGTGAACAGTTGGCATGCTTTTTCTTGCACTGGCTGAAGTCATTGAGAGACTTCCATTACTTTACTCTGAATCGTGTGTACTTTCTACTGGGCCATGCATTTCTCTAGAAACCTCTTCATTCTCTCGATTGGTGACAAGGCCTTCAGCTGCGCTTGTAATGTGTCTACCTACTGCTTTGCGTTTTGGAGTTGCGACTCTAACGCCTGTAACTATGGATTTTCCATGAGGTTTTCATACGTCTGGGTGCTTCTGGAGCTCAGCTTCTTGTATTCCAAGGCAAAGGATTTTAATCGGTCAACTGCACTGCAGGAATTTGCCTCTCTTAGATCTCTTATTTCTTGAGGAGTCTCGGGCACAATGCGAAGTTCCAGGTCTACGATGCACTGCTAAAGCTGCTGGATCACTCCTTCCAGTTGTGCCACCTGTTGTGGAACCCATTCTTCTATCTAGACTTCGATGATTGTCATGGAGTGAAGTGCTCTGTGAACCCGTTCCTGTACTTTGAGTTGCTCTGCAAGCAACTGTTCCTTGTCTTGCTGTAGCGCTGCTTTCTCTTCCTCCCACTTTGCTTGAAGAGCTAGTTTTTCTCATTCTGCATCACTGCGTTGTTCTAGCAGATCTTCCTGTGCCTGCGCCAAATCTTGGGTGGCTTGCATTGTCCCTTCCTGAGCTCATCGAAAGTGATCTTCAACTTTATCGGCGATCTGGTGCAATTGGGCTGGCTCATCTCCTGGTTCTTCTATTCCACTTGTTGAGGGTGCAATAGAAACTGCGCAGTTGGATTGTAGTGGTTGTTGCACCTCTTGAAGTTCACCCTTGATTTGGATGAATACCACCTCCTGCTTTGCTTCTTGCTTTTCTGCAATCTCCAGTGAAGCGTCATTCAACGTAGCGACTAAGAATTTGAATTTTTCTGGGGTGAGGGTAGTCTTAAACGTAGTCCTGGTGGCTTTAGCTTTCTTTTGGGATGAAGGATTTGGTGGGGTAACCTTCCTTTTCTTGGATGGATCCTCCTCCTCTCTAGGCGGAGTAACTTCACCTTTGTTTTTCTCAACTTCTGTGCCACCTAGCTCTCCACCATCATCTCCCTGCTAAGGTGAGATCGAAGTAGTCTTCGCCAATGTGTTATGGACATCATGCACTTCGTCATCTTTCTTCATATTGCTTGGTCCAGGTATGTCCGACATAGTTTCAGGGATATACACATCGGACATCTCTGCGAGGTCCACTGGAACAAGGAGGTCCACCGACCATTCCTTGGTAATCTCCTCCAAGTCATCTTCTTTCAACTTGTAGTATGACTAGAGCTATTGTTTATGCTCATCAGCGCGTGTTGTAATATAGGTCAAGTGGCAGTCCACGTTGAATTTCATTAAGGGTCTAAACCTGTAAAGTGTGTTCGGGGTGATGCGCGGTGTAGACTGGATTGCGATCTTCAACTGGTTGTAATAGGCATGGAAGACGACATTAAACTACCACTTCTTGTTCATGTCGCTAGAGTACCACAGCGTACAGAACTTCGTGGCCAGTGGCTCGAAGGGATCGATATCCAAGAAAGTGGTGCCTTCTGGTAGCTCCCAGGCAATGAAAGCGATTAGTATGAGAAGCCAACTAAAGTGGAACTCATACCCTTGGTCTTTCACTTCTCTGCAATCAAGATCTAGTTGATTGAAAAGGTACTGCACCCAGTTCATCTGTAGTCCCTATACACACTTCCCTGCAAGGTCGACCACAAATCTGGTCACTTGATTTGGTCTATCCTTACGAACTAGCTTTCCCTCAATCAACTGACAGGCAAGGCGCACTGCACCACTCTGGATAGAGGCTACCTTGTAGCCTCGTGTGCTCTTCTAGACATCGACATAAGTTTCTTTAATTCTTTGCGCTAATGCTCAATCTGAGGTCTTTCCAGGTTAGAACTCCTATGGGTCAGGGCCCTACATGCTAAGCCCTGCGATCCGATTTATCAAGGTTAGATCCAAAGTGATGTGTCAGTTCAGCCATAGGTATCTGCCGTGGTAACACAACAACAGTAACTTTACACATGCTTTCACCTCTTGATGTCATCCGAAGTGCGAAATCTTCATCACGTTGAGCAGTGTGGACTACGTGAGGTTCTGGTTCCATGACTGTGTGATGATCTTCGAATTCTTGCCTTTAGTCTTGGTTAGATACTTGTGTAGGGTGAGCATGTTGTAAGCCTTCTGGTCGCCAAGGTTGAAGTCACTAAACTTCAATGTTGCGAGCTTATATTGGTCGGAACGAACTGTGTGCACCCCTTTTAGAAGGTACACGATGATCAAAGTATACTCGAAGTCTCTAGGGACACTATCATGGTTGATGGCGTGGTTTAGAGGTGGTAGGTAAGCCGACAAAATGCATGGAATAAGCTTGGTGTTCGCAATGTTGTCTCTATGCTTTGTTCTTGTCTCTGCTATGGTTTTGGAAGTTCCTGTTTTGCGAGAAGTTGAGGGAGAAGCTTGGAATCCTCCTATTGATGATTCTTGCACACCTGCATCCTTCTTTTCGACATGACTCTCTTAGTCATTAAGTCAATCAAAACTTCTTCGACTACTTTATATACGACTCTGAGCTCATCCGACATACAAGCTCGGGGTCAATTAGATCGGATGTGAACTGAATTTAGAGACTGCAATGGAGGGTATGGGAACAAGGTGATGATCACAGTGAAAAATAATCTTAGGCTTTGGGCTCAAATTATTAGTTAGAAAAAATTATTCTCGGTGCGTGGTGCGGCGGACTAAGTAAGAAACTTAGCAACGGTCTGCTTGAAATGGGTATGAGGTATCATTAACTCATGTTCTGTCTGTTATGGCATTGTCTGATGGTCTAGTGGCGAACCATCAATGCTTTTCAACCCTTTCAGAGTGGCAATCGAATGGTTATATCAACTTCCAATGGCTATATTTCTTCGCCTTAGTGAAGTGGCCTATGTCAATAGTCTAATATCTCGGCGAAGTTCAATTTCTACAATTTTTCCTTCTGCGAGGTTCCCTATGGAATCTGTTGTAGCCTGTCGATCTTAGCTCTCTTTTTACTTAGCTTCCTAGATTTATTTCCAGTGATCTTCATCTTGGTGATTCTCTTCCCATTATGATTCTCATTTTCCCTGGACATAGTCACTTTTCGCTGCTGAGATTCTCTCCTAAGACTCAGGGGTAATACTTCTTCTATATTTGAGATAGATACTGCAATATTTTGTGAGTCCTCTAGTGCTCTTGCAACTTTGACATCTGGGATCCGAGTGTTAAATAGCTTTGATTTGTTCTCATGTTCTTCAATCAACTACACGATCCTTCTGGTCATGAAATATGTTAACTCTTGTCTTTGTTTTTCTAAAACCTTTTCTTCTTCCTTCTTTTTGGCTTGATCTCTCTCAATCCAAGGTTTTCCAAGTAACATAGTAAACGGGGCGCTGTCCTCAATAAACTTGATAATCTCAAAATCTTCCTTTGTCGAAGTTCCATTAGCATTCATAGATATCTGAGTGATCCTTCCACATAGGTTCACCAGTTTTCCTCTGAATAGCCTTATTCCTCTTAATGAAGGGATCATATCAGGCCTTCCTATAGCTTCCCAAGTTCTCTCTGGCATAATGTTCACTAGTGTTTCTTCATCAAGAACACAGTTAATGTCAAATTTCCCTATTATTACTTCGATGCATTCTTTTTCTTTATAGATCTTTGATAACCTAAAATGTCAGTGTTCATTTAGGGTGTCTTTCATCTATAGTAATACCTTCTTGGATTCTCTCTGGGGTTCGACTATTTCTGGAGTTGCCTTAGGGTTTTCTTCATTCAGATTCATTCTTTCAAGCTTAACAATCATTCTAGGGAAATCCAATACTTCATGGTCCAAAGCTTTGCAACATAGGCAACTAGATCTTCCACCAGGGCATTCCTTAGCAATATGTCTCGATCTTTTGCAACTGTAACATAGGGTTAATGCTCTCTTCCTTTTAAATGATCCCCAACCTCTTCTATACTACGCACTAGGATCATGGTAACTAGCCTGCAAAAAATTCTTTCTAGGATCCTGCATCCATTTGTTAGTCCAAACATTCTTTATATGCATAGGTATAACATATCTATCATTGTGCTTATCATATCTATTAATATCAAACTTTCTTTCATCTATCAGAGCCCTAGTTTTCAAGCTAGGACAAAATCTGTGAAACATACCTAGATCCATACTCTAGAAACAAAAATTTTCACCTATTTTACTTTTGCAGAGCATAAAGCTTCCAGATCTAAAAAATTTTGACTATTCTTACCTTTATCAGAGCACAGAGATGACATATCTTACCTCTTTTCTATAGATCTGACCTCTTTTCTTCAGAAACTTCCACTTTTACCTTTCTTAGAGCACAAAGTGTTTAGATCTCACTTCTTTTCTTCAGATTTGGCCTTCTGTCTTTAGCACAAAGATTTTCAGATCAAGTGGAATACTGCGCATTAGGGCACAAATCCTCGCACAAAACTTCCACAGTTTCAGGACTAATCTTTGCACAAAGCTTCCTCTTCCTCAATTCCCAGCAATCACAGTTTCACATCTCAGCAACGGAACCATTTTTTGGCACAAGGCAAGACCCAGGGTTCGACGCTACATCAGCACACCAACAAAATCCTAACTACCAGCCCTTTTGACAACACCTATGAAGCAGATGAAGTCTCACCTGAGGTAGAGGCAGGGGTGGTTGCAAGACTCGGGTGTCTGCAACCTTAGCTGGGACACAGATCTGTGATTATATTGCTTATAGATCACTTAGCATCAATCATTCATCAATCTTCAACCCTTATTATACTTCACATATAGCACAAAGCATCACAGTATTCACTTAGATCTAAGGTAATTTAGCACTTAGCAATAGTAAAACAGATTAGATACAGTAGATTAGCACTAAGCATCTTCATACATGTCATATCTACTATTCATACACATCTAATGAAGCACAAATCATAAGTAGACCTATCTAAATATACCAAAGAACTTAGCCAAAGCAGATATAAACTGACGCAACCCCTCCTCAACCCGCAGGTCGGAAGGTCACATACACAGGATCTTTCCTCTTCCACTGGCTTGAAGAGCTCCCGAAAATGGCTCTTCTATTTCCCTTTCGGGAAATCTGCACCCACAATTAACGTAGAGAAATTCCCCCTTATACTTCGGGAGATCGGACCTCGTGCTTTCACGAATCCGGTGGTCAAGCGCCTTGTCTCTCAATCTCCGAAACCCGAAAATAGTCAACACTTGACCTTTTCTCTCTCTATTTCAGATTTCTCCTTATCGCGATTTCGGGGGTTGCGATGTCAAGCAACTCGTCCCCTTGACTTCTAAAACCCAATTTATCAAACCTCCGATGCAACGATTTCAGGACTTCGCACAACCCTTCTTTCCGTCGGGATTTTGGACTTCGCAATTTCGCAAATCCTGATGCAAGGATTTCAGGACTTTACCCCATGGAACCCTGAAATGGTCAACGGAATTTGACTTCCGTGTCGGTAGAGCGCCACCTGTCCTCCCTACCGATTCCTATGGCCCACACACTCCTTTTGTCCCTTCGGGACTTCGCGTTTCATGATTTCACGAGTCCTGTTGCAAAGATTATGGGACTTCAATCTATGAAATCCCGAAATGGAAATACTAGACAAATCCAGTGACCCTTATTGGCTTGAATCTGTGGCTCTACCTCTCCTGAGCTTGAACCTTTGGGAATACTCGCCGTAACTCCCCTGCTCCTCCATGAGATCTGACGACTCACGGGACTTCGTGAATTCTCCACAGAGAATTCCGACCATCCGTCTCTTTCCTTCACAAAGGACTTCTACAACTTTTTACTAAGTGGTTCTTCCACGGTACTCAATTGCCTGCGACACAAACTTGCAACGCCTTCTCATTGCTCTAATGCAAAAAAATTCCTATGCTTCCTTCGACAGCTACAGAGACTCTATCCCTTCTGAGATTTCTCCAACTCCGAGTCTTGAAGAAGACTCCTACATGCACTCCTTGCAGAAAATTCCTTAATTACTCCAAGGAATTGGAACCCGTCAACTCTGCGCACTCCCTGCAGCAGCAGTCTCTCAATACTTCATTCAGGTTACAAAACCTGAAACTCTACTCGGCCTGTGCACACCTTGCATAGCTCCTGTGCCTAACTGCACTTCTAAGAGAATGAGAACAAAAGCTACCCTATCTGAGCTTTCAAAGACAAACCTCTAAACCCTTTGTCAACACACTCCTTCCAGGAACTCTTTCTCAGATAGAGAAACAATTGAAACTCATTTCCCTTACTCTCTCTCTCTCTCAGATTTCAAACATTCAACAAGAAATCATTCATACATAGCATAAAAGCAATTGCATGACAGAGAGAGTAAAACCATGAACATACCATTTAGCATACCCATACAAGAAACAAATACAACGCCATGAATCTGAATTGAGACTTCTTCTATTAACTCAAATCTCTGTACATGGGTGTTTTTCAAACACAGTTTCTCTATTCCATCTTGGTATGCTCTTCTCTTCTTGGTAATGTTCTTCACTACTATACAATAATACAATGAGGGTGTCTATATCTGTTTTCCCTCCGCTCCTAAAACTGTCTAATCTAGGAATTCAATTCTATCTACTTGCATTAACTATCATAAATGCCTTCTACCTACTAAGGACGAGAGCGGATCGCTCAAGGTCTGTTTACATTTTACAAGTGTGCCTCCACTTGATGACTTCATTAATGTTTCAAGGCATTTTCAAAATTTGCGTTGGGCGCTTTTCCAACTGTCTTTTTTCTACGCGTTGGCTCGCTTGAGATGCTCCTGCATCATACTCCCTTGCTTGAAAATTTTCATGGGCTCATGTCCATGAGCTCGCGTACGATTTGTCCATGCCTCTGGATCTCTGCCTCATTCTCCCAGCTGGCATATTCAACTGGATGGCCCTTCCACTTGACCAAATATTCAAAGTATTGCTTTCGCCTGATCTTCTTGCTGACTCTTTTGTCCAATATGCGCTCCATCTGCAGATTTTCTGCAACTGGCATCTACTTTGTCCACTGGACCTCTGGTTGTTCATTTCCTGCTTCCGCTTCCTCAGCTTTATATGGGTACAAATCTAAGATATTGAATATCGGAGAAATTTCGATCCCATTGGGTAATTCAATCTCGTAAGCATTCACCCCAAATTTCTTCAAGACCTTACATTGTCTGATTTTCTTCATCTTCAGTTTATTATATGTTCTTCTCGGGAGCCTTTCCTTTCTCAAATGTGCCAGAATCAAATCACCAACCTCAAATTGAAGTTGTCT
>JASDQU010880401.1:45216-66384 GCA_032191745.1 Picea mariana
ACAATGGTTCCATAATTTTGCTTATATTTCAGGGTGGTTGGTTGGATGGGGCACGGATAGGTGTTTGTAGCCACCTTTTGATTGTAGCCAGAGAACATAGGGGGTTGTATCCTCCTTCTGGTTGTAGCCAGAGAATTGGGGAGTTGGAGCTTCCCTCAGGTTGTATCCTGAGAAACTAGGGGGTTGTATCCTCCTTATGGTTGTAGCCAGAGAATTAGGGAGTTGTAGCTTCCTTCAGGCTATAGCCTGAAAAACTAGGGGCTTAGAGCCTCCTTCCAATTGCAGTTGGAAAACAAAGGAATTTGGTGCTTCCAATGAATGTAATTCTTAAAGACATATAAGAAAAAACATTATGTGGTTTTCTCCTGTTTTGGGTTTACACGTAAAAACATTGGTGTACTGTGTATGTGTATGATTGCTCATTTTTTCATTGTTTATTTACTCTACAATTATTGGATGATAATGCTACAATGGTATAACACTTGAATTATATGGTTAAAAAGGATTAAATTGATCTATTATTGATTCACCCCCCCTCTTAGTAATCCAACAATATGATCAATTTGTGGTGCACGTTGGTTGAGTGGAGGTGGAGGTGGAACTTAAAATGAAATTATGGGTCATCCATCATGATGAACTACAAGGTAATGAACAATATCCTTCTAGCCATCATTGATAGGAACCTCTGGCTGGAGGGACACATGAGGTGGAACATGGACATGTGAACGGCTTTGGTGAGGTTGGTAAGGAGGCCTTTCTAGTCTAGGATGTGTCTAAAATACTTCTTGTGCCACTAAATTAAAGAACCCATCTTGAAATATCTTATTCAACTCTTGAGGATCAACATCAAAATGAATGGATAATCTAGGTCTCTTGTTGCTTCTTTGCCAAAAATGATTTTTTCCTCTTCCCCCACCTCTTCCATGGCTTCCTTTGTGATGTAGAAGCATCCTTTGCACCTCAGCGATGCGCCAAATATTTATCACATCAAAGCACATTCAAGAAAAGGAGAGGTGTAGCCCTCCCATTTTTAAATTTTAAATGTAAATTTAATGCAATTAAATGTTGTAAGGTTGGAAGAGCCGAGTTGATGACTTCGTATAGGAAGTAGATGAAGTCTCCTTTAATGGCTAGTTGTAGGATGATCTAGATCTGAGTCGGAATAGATTTTCATTTAATGTAATAAGCCTTAGTAGATAGGCGTTGTAATTGTTGATTAGCCACCACTAGTGTAGTTTGGAGGGAAGGCCCGATGAGCCCCTCTTGTATAAAGCATTGTAGCATATGCCCAATAGAGGTTGCTGAAAGTTGATAGAAAATAATTGTAAGACAAGAGAGATCTGAGACTCTATTGTAGTACAAACCTACACACATTGTAAACATGCATTCATATTAAATGCAAAGACCAATTTTTCTGCATATGATTATGTGTATGTTTCCTTGTGTTTAATGAATGTTATCTCTGTGTTTATGAATGTATATTGTATATGTATGTGATATATTTCATATGCAGGGATAAGATAGACTTCACTATCTTTCTGTGAGTTTGTTGGGTTATTCTGGGTTCTTTTAGGCTAAGTGCAAGGAGTGCAGGACCGAGTATTGAGAACTCTGTGAGCCAGCGCAAGGAGTGCACATATGATTTTCAAATCGAATTCAAAGGAGAACATTCCAGGAGGGCACACCAAGATAATTATAGAATTGGAGAAGAGACTAAAGGTTATTGAACACCTTGGAGGAGAAAATGTGCAGTGAAGGCACAAAAAGAAGAATTTTTGAACATTTTGTAGAGCTCTGCGAAGTGGGAATTGAGCGAGTGCAAGGCATGCACAAGAGAAATTTGTTTCAAGTTCAGAGAGGGGGAAGAGTGTCAAGGAGAAGACACCATAGAGTTACTGAACACTCTTGAAATCTGTTGAAGGAGAGGTACTTCAGAGTTGATGAACACTCTAAAGGAAAGGATCAACAAGGAAGTGCTTTGAGCAAGTGAAAAGAGTGCACAAAACCAACACTTTCTAAAGTGTTGGAGGAAATCAAGGAGAACCAGAGTTGTTGAAGACTCTGAGGGAGGTTCTTTGTAAGTGTGCATTAAGTGGATGCAAGGAGTGCATCAATGAACCTAAAATATTTCAGGATTCAGGAGGATGACCTATGCAAGGAGTGCACCGGGCCAACACTTAGACAAAGAGTTGAAAGAAGTCGTATGAAGGCTCAGTCAAGTGCAAGGAGTGCATGTAGGAGAGAACTTGTTTCGAATTATAAATCTCAGGAGGAAGAGCATTGAGTTTCCTAGAGGGCACCATAAATTCTTTTGAGGGATCAGAATGGCTGAGACCCTTAGGAGACTGGGAAAGTTAGAAAGCTCGGGAGGAATAGTGCAAGTTTACACAGTGGAAGTGCGGGTGTGCACCAGATCTAAGGTCAAATTTCATTGACAGAATATCAGGAGGAAAAGAGACTGAGAGGTTCAAGGGAAGTTTGGGCCTGAACCAGGAGAAGTGAGAAGGCCTAAAATCGTTGGGCATCAACAAAGTTTTCCCACAGTTTGGCCCAGAGTCTCTTGGAAGACTCTATGGGTGTTCAAGGGTCCTCGTTCATTGGTTCAAGCATGGGGAAGGAAACAAGGCCTGTGGATAAGTTTTTTTTAGTCTAGCAGAGGACCGAAGTGTCTATCCGACTCCAGTTATTAAACAATCCTAGACCGGGAGATCACACAACCCCAAGAGGAAGAAGGGGGTCTGCATCAAGTGGTAGTAGAGTGCTAAAATTTATATGTAGACAATAGGTAAAGGAGGAGACCGAGTGTTGATTCTCTGTGAAGGATTATTGCAAGTTTGCAACATTCAAGAAGACAACCGGGTGGGATGTAGGAGAAGCTGGAGGTGCTCTCAGTTGCATAGTAGATAGAAAAAAACTAGGTGGGCTGAAGATAGAGGAGGAAGATGGTTGTTGAAGGCCATAGGTGTGGTCAAGGCAAGGACCTCTAGAAAAAAAGAAAATCAGATATGGATAAAGAGCTCAGTGAAATCATATCAAAAATGTAGAGGATGAAATTGAAGATGCAGTAGGAATCCCATGTGCACTGGAGGTATGAGTGGCCCATGAAGTGGAGAGAAAAATGGCCTATTCAGAAGTTCTTTTCCAGGAGGTAGAAACATGTGTTGAGGAGGTGGTTGAGGGAAGCTAAGACCCTCAGTGACAGAGAAAGTGGTTTACATTTGTGAACCCAAGGTTGGAGAAGACCTCAGTTATGAGGAGGAGAAGGGATCGGTTAGAGATATCGTAAATTTCCAGGAGGGAATAAGTGAAATTTTTTATTGTCAACTGGGAAATGAGATGAGATCAGTTGATCTCATAGACTGTGAGGAGGGCAGAGGTGAAGTCCCATATTTCCAAATGGGAAGAGGAGATAAAATGAGACTGTCTAAGAGTCTCGGGAGCTCATAGGTGAGTTCATATTAGCAAGGAGTGCTGACAGAGAAGGATCAGAGGTGCATTCTGATCATTGGGGGAATTGAGATATTCCTACCAATTAGCCCAATAGAGGACAGTGCATAAAATTCTGGTGTAATAGAGAGAATACATTAGGCCATGACTGTCATAAAGGAGGAGAAGGAGCAGACATCATATTCTACCCCAGTAGAAGAAAAAGAGGAGCATACAGTTAATATTCTTACTCAGTGGGAGAAAGAGTTGGAGATGTTGGAGGATTGGTTGAACAATCTAGAACCAGAAGAGGGATTCCAGGGCACATTAATGCAAATTGGAATAGAATTCCAGCCTAAGGAGAAGCTGGAAGGAGTTGGAGTTGTACCAGCAGGAGAACTGGCAGAATCTAATCTGTCAGAGGAGATAGTTTACTAACAAATCAATAAGGAGCCTGCATAATTCAAGTCTACAATGGAGTGGAAAGATAATGCCATGGCAGAAGGAGACAACATGGGAGATCAAGTTTATCTACCCTTTGATCATCATGAGGAGATGCAATAGAGAAGTTTGTAAAGGATAAACCAACCAGTGGATCAGTTGGAAAGAGAGATAGAGGAGATCACGGAGTTGATGTTAAAATCATCCTAGGAAGCTATCAATAGAAGGAGGATGAATAGAGGAGGACCTATAGCGGTATAAGGGAAGCAACAACAACAACAACAACAAAGCAGAGGAGTAGGTGGACAACTCCAGAGGGAAGTTTGGGATCCAGGGGGATTTCAACAATGGAGTAGAGGGAGCCATGAGCAAGAGCTCATGATTTTTCCAGCGGTGGAGTATGATGTAGGAGCATACTTTCCACCTCAACAATGCGTGAGCTATTTAAAACATCAAAGCACATTCAAGAAAAGGAGAGGCATAGCCCTCCCATTTTTAAATTGTAAATGTAAATTTAATGCAATTAAATGTTGTAAGGATGGAAGAGATGAGTTGATTATTTTTTATAGGTAGTAGATGAAGTCTCCTTTAATGGGTAGATGTAGGATGATCTAGATCTTATTCGAACTAGATTTTCATTTAATGTAATAATCCTCAATAGATAGGTGTTGTAATCGGTGATTAGACACCACTAGTGTAGTTTGGAGGGGAGGTTGGATGTGCCCCTCTTGTATAAAGCATTGTAGTGTATTCCCAATAGAGGTTGTTTAAAGTTGATAGAAAATCATTGTAATCCAAGGAGAGAGAGGGAGACGAGACTCTGTTGCAATTCAAGCCTACACACATTGTAAACAAAAATTCATATTAAATACAAAGAGCATTTCTTCCTGCATATGATTATGTGTATGTTTCCTTGTGTTTAATGAATGTCATATGTGTGTTTATGAATGTATGATGTATATGTATGTGATAGATTTCATCTACGGGGATAAGATATACTTCACTATCTATCTATGAGTTTGTTGGGTTATTCTGGGTTCTTTTAGGCTAAGTGAAAGTAGTGCACGACAAAGTATTGAGAACTCTGTGAGCCAACACAAGGAGTGCACATCTGAATTTCAAATCGAATTCAGAGGAGAATGTTCTTGGAGGGAAAACCAGGATAGTTACAGACTCAGAGAGGAGCCTCAAGGTTACTAAACACCTTGGAGGAGAAATTGTGCAGTGAAGGCACAAAAAGAAGAATTGTTGAAGATTTTGTAGAGCTCTTCCAAGTGGGAATTGAGTGAGTGCAAGGAGTGCAAAAGACAAATCTGTTTCAAGTTCAGAGAGAGGGAAGAGTGTCAAGGAGAAGACACCACAGAGTTATTGAACACTCTAGAAATATGTTGAAGGAGAGGTACTTCATATTTGTTGAACACTCTGAAGGAAAGGCTCAGCAAGGAAGTGATTTGAGAAAGTGCAAAGAGTGCATAGAACCAACATGTTCTGAAGTGTTGGGGGAAATAGAGGAGAACCAGAGTTGTTGAACACTCTAAGGGAGGTGCTCTACAAGTGTGCATTGAGTGGATGCAAGGAGTGCATCAGTGAATCTGAAAGATTTTAGGATTCAGGAGAAAGACCTATGCAAGGAGTGCACCAGGCCAACACTTAGACAAAGTGTTGAAAGAATCTATTTGAAGGCTTAGTCTAGTGCAAGGAGTGCACATAGGAGTGAACATGTTTTGAGTTTGAAATATTAGGAGGAAGAGAATTGAATTTCTAGGAGGGCACCAGAAAGTCATTTGAGGAAGTAGAAGGGTCAGGTCCCTTAGGATACTGAGCAAGTTCGAAAGCTCAGGAGGAATAGTGAAAATTTGCACAGTGGAAGCACAAGTGTGTGCTAGAGCTGAGGTCAAATTTCATTGATAGAAGCTCAAGAGGAAAAGGGCCCAAGAGGTTCAAGGCAACCAAGAAAAGTGAGAAGGCCCAAAATCGTCCAGCCTCAACATACTTTTCCCACAGTTTGGCCCAGAGTCTCTTGGAAGAATCTGTGGGTGTTCAGGGGTCCTCGTTCATTGTTTCAAGCATGGGGAAGTTAAAAAATCTTGTGGATAATTTTTTTTGGGTCTAGCATAGGCCCAAAGACTCGATCTGACTCCAATTATTAAGCGATCCTAGATCAGGAGGCCGCACAACCCCAAGAGGAAAACGGGGGTCTGCATCAAGTGGTACCAGAGCACTAAAATTCATCTATAGATAACAAGTGAAGGAGGAGATAGAGTGTTGATGCTCTGTGAAGGATTGTTGCAAATTCGCAATAGTCAAGTAGACATCCAGGTGGGATGTAGGAGAAGCTGGAGGTTCTCTCAGTTGTAGAGTAGGCAACAGACAACCAGGTGGGCTGAAGAAAGAGGAGGAATATGGATACTGAAGGAAATAGGTGTGGTCAAGGCAAGGACCTACAAAAGAAAATAAAAGCAGAGATGGATACAGAGCTCAGTGAAATCAAAGGAGAAATGGAGATGCTGACATTGAAGATGCAGTAGGAATCCCAGGTGCACTAGAACTATGTGTGGCCCATGAAGCAGAGAGAAAAATGGCCTATCCAGAATTTGTTTTCCAGGAGGCAGAAACATGTTTTGAGGAGGTGGTTGAGGGAAGCTAAAACCCTCAGTGACACAAATAAAGTGGTTTACATTTGTGAACCTGAGATTAGAGAAAATACCTCAGTGATGAGGAGGAGAAGAGATCGGTTAGAGATATTGTAAACTACCAGGAGGGAAGAAGTGAAATTTTTGATTGCCAGGTGGGAAATGAGATGAGATCAGTTGGTCTCATAGACCACCAGGAGGGCATAGGTGAAGTCCTAGATTTCCATGTGGGTTGGGGAGATAAAATGAGACCGATTGAGAGTCTCAAGAGCTCAGAGGTGAGTTCATATCAGCAAGGAGTGCTGACAGAGGAGGATTAGGGGTGCATTATTATCATTGGGGGAATTCAAATATTCCTACCAATTATCCCAGTAAAGTCCAGTGCACAAAATTCAAGTGCATTAGAGAGAAGAAAACCAACCATGACTTTCATAAAGGAGGAGAAGGAACAAACATCAGATTCTTCCCCAGTAGAATAAAAAGAGGAGCATACAATTAAGATGCTCACTCAGTGGGAGAAAGAGTTGGATATGTTGGAGAATTGGTTGAACAATCCAGAACCAGAAAAGGGATTCTATGTGACAACCATGCAGATTGGAGCAGAATGCCAGCCTAAGGAGCAACTAGAAGGAGATGGAGTTGTACCAATAGGAGAACTGGCAGAAGATATTCCTTCAGAGGAGATAGTTGAGTAGCAGCTCAATAACGATCCTACAGAATTGGAGTATGTAGTGGAGTGGTAAGATAATTCCACAGGATAAGGGGACAACATGGGATATCAAGTTGATTTTCCCTTTGATCATCATGAGGAGATGCATCAGAGAAGTATGCAAAGGAGAAACCAACCAATGGATTAGATGGATAGAGAGATAGAGGAGATTAGGGAGATGATGTTGAAATCGGCCCAGGAAGTTTTTAGTAGGAGGAGGCTAAACAGAGGAGGACCTGTCGCGGTAGCTAGGAAGAAGCAACATCAACAATAACGAAGCAGAGGAGCAGGTGGACAACTCCAGAGGGAAATTTGGGATCCAGGGGGATTTCAACAATGGAGCAGAGGAAGCCATGAGCATGAGCTCATGATTTTCCTAGAAGTGGAGTATGATGCAGGATCATCCTTTCCACCTCAGCAACGCGCCAACTATTTATCACATCAAAGCGCATTCAAGAAAAGGAGAGGCGTAGCCCTCCCATTTTAAAAATGTTGTAAGGTTGGAAGAGTCGAGTTGATGCCTTTGTACAGTAAGTAGATGAAGTCACCTTTAATGGATAGTTGTAGGCTGATCTATATCTAATTCAAACTATATTTCCATTTAATGTAATATGCCTCACTAGACAGGTGTTGTAATTGGTGATTAGACACCACTAGTGTAGTTTGGAGGGAAGGATCGATGAGCCCCTATTGTATAAATCATTGTAGTGTATTCCCAGTAGAGGCTGCTAAAAGTTGATATAAAATCATTGTAATCCAAGAAGAGATATTCGAGACTCTGTTGCAGTCCGAGCCTACACATTGTAAACAAACATTCATATTAAATACAAAGAGAAATTTTTCCTGCATATGATTTTGTGTATGTTTCCTTGTGTTTAATGAATGTTATCTGTGTGTTAGTGAATGTATTTTGTAGATGTATGTGATATATTTCATATGCAGGGATAAGATATACTTCACTATCTATCTGTGAGTTTTCTAAGTTATTCTGGGTTCCTTTAGGCTAAGTGCAGGGAGTGCACGACAGAGTATTGAGAACTCTGTGAGCCAACACAAGGAGTGTGCATCTGAATTTCAAATCGAATTCAGAGGAGAACATGTCAGGAGGGCACACCAGGATAATTATAGACTCATAGAGGAGCCTCAAGGTTACTTAACACCTAGGAGGAGAAACTATGCAACAAAGGCACATAAAGAAAAATTGTTGAAGATTTTGTAGAGCTCTGCCAGGTGGGCATTGAGCAAGTGCACAAGAGAACTGTGTTTCGAGTTGAGAGAGGGAAGAGTGTCATGGATAAGAAAACCTAGATTTACTTAACACTCTAGAAATATGTTGAAGGAGAGGTACTTCAGACTTGTTAAACACTCTAAAGGAAAGGCTCAGTAAGGAAGTGCTTTGAGAAAGTGCAAAGAGTGCACAGAACCAGCATGTTCTAAAGTGTTGGAGGAAATTGAGGAGAAACAAAGTTATTGAAAACTTTGAGGGAGGTTCTATGCAAGTGTGCATTGAGAGGATGCAAGGAATGCATCAGTGAACCTGAAATATTTCAGGATTCAGAAGGAAGACCTGTGGAACCAGTGCACCAGGCCAACACTTAGACAAAGTGTTGAAAGAATCCATATGAAGGCTTAGTCGAGTGCAAGGAGTGCATCTAGGAGCGAACTTGTTTCGAGTTTCAAATCTCAGGAGGATTAGGATTGAGTTTCTAGGAGGGAACTAGAAAGTCCTTTGAGAAAGCAGAAGGGGTGAGACCCTTAGGAGACTGGGCAAGTTTGAAATCTAAGGAGGAATAGTGCAAGTTTTCACTGTGGAAGTGCAAGTGTGCACCAGAGTCAAGGTCAAATTTCCTTGAAAGAAGCTCAGGAGGAAAAGCACCTGAGAGTTTCAGGGGAAGTTTGGACCTGAACGAGGAGAAGCGAGAAGGAATGAAATCATCGAGAATCAACAAAGTTTTCCCACAGTTTGGCCCGGAGTCTCTTGGAAGACTTTGTGGGTGTCCAGGGGTCCCCATTCATTTTTTCAAGCATGGGGAAGGAAACAAGGCCTATGGATAAGGTTTTGTGGGTTTAGCAGAGGCCCGAAGAGTCGATTTGACTCCAGTTATTAATCGATCCTAGATAGAGAGGTCGCAGAACCCTAGGAGGAAGAGGGGCATATGCATCACTCTTCTAAATAAACTCATTGTCTGAAAGAAAACTTAAGTAATAATACAAAACAAGAAGGACTAATAAACCATCAATTTGATTTCCTAAAAATAAATTTAAAATATTGTCTCTTATCAGTTCACACACTAGAATTCATGCAATAAATCCATAACTTTGAATGTATCAATCATAATCATTCATCTGACTTTAATCCACAATTGTCATTATTTAGAATAGGGAAATTCAATGATATTTAGGATATGATTAGATATGTGATGAATGAAAAGTGATATTTATGAAATCGAAACAATGGTTATTGTTCGAACAAGATTAATTATTAATCCAAGATCACCTTATAATCATATTCAACTGTAGATTTCACTAGCACTGCTCACTTATCTTATTTTAAATTTTCCTTTTATCAATCTTTCCAAATTACAGAGCTTCTAACAATCACATTTTGTTATAAAGAGAACATGGGAATAATAAAATGATTTTGGGAAAAATGAGGGCTTTATGATTTGCATAAAGTGAAATTATGGATGGGAAATGAAAATGATCAATGTTATGTTTTATAAAAAGCTCATCATCCATCAATCATCAACTATTGTGATCAATTCTAGGCCTCAAAATATAACCTTGTAATTTTTTTCCTTTAGATAAACTTCCTTTTAGGCCTCAATTAAAATGTATTAACAAACAGTGAATTTGAACTCTATTTTACCAAACATACTTAATCCATAGAATTCATCATAAGAATAAGATGAACTGAATATGATATTAATCCAACAAAGCACAAGAACTATTCCTGATCTTTGAGTTATCACATATATTATTCATATATTGGTCATTAAACAATTGTCAAAATATGGKTTCCATCAAAATATTTGTGGATGAAGAGATTTGTAATCAATATGCCAACCAATACAAGCCTAATAATACAATGATGAACAACACATAGGCTTGTAGTATTATTACTCATCTCTATACAACATTTCCAACCTTGTTCTGTACATTTATTTGAAGAAACAAAATCAACAAGAAGGCACAAATATTGGTCATGAAATCCACGAAAATGAATATAGGGTCTTACATCCTATTATTTGAACAAATAATAGCTAAAAAATCATCCTTGAATCCAGAAATAAGAGTAAGTCGACACAGAAGGAAAGACAAAACCCTAGATTTCAAATCCTTTTAAAATCATAACACCATAACCCACTAACTGCAAGCAGATTAAAACCAATACCAACAAGAGGTATACCAGTTTGAAACCCATCTATATACCCCAAACAATTGTCATAATCAAACTGTGTTTCCATTATAATGAGCCCACATAATTGTCTGATATTTCCCATTGAACGAAGTACATAAGCAGTAGAAATGATAACTCTGATAGTGAAGATTGTTTGTTTTCATTTTGTTTTGTTTTGAATACAAAATCCATAACAAATGTAAAAGAAACAAATTGTGCACAATATCATGCCGCAACCAAAATAAACCAAGAATTTAATCAAGCTGATGAGACTCTTCTTTCATACTTCATTCACAACTTTAAAAAAAAAACTAAGTTTTATGTTACCAGGAAAATATCTCTATGGCATGGGGTAAACCACAATAAACAGAATGACACACATAAATCAACTCTAATCCCAAATATTCTATATAAATGAAATACTAACAAGACAAGGCCAAGAGCCTACCTCATCTGGAAGTTTGATGAAGATCATCATTGAGCACACAACTCAAAGCTTTATACTTGCAACTTGTCCTCAAAAACCAAAATACGCAAGCCTATTGTGATAATATATAATGTTATCATATATATTAGCATAATCCATTAACATACATGACAAATAAACCCATGGAATAATAATTCAAATATTTTCAAGATATCAATTGGACGAGAAAATAGTATTTCTATTAAAATAATCAGAAAAAGTATATAGGTGACAAACTTCTTTAACGACACACATCGGAACCAAGAAACTAAGTCCCTCCAACTGGGCCTCCACCACTTCAATCCTCCACCAAAGGCAAGCTCATAGAAAGGATTCAATGAGGATCTCCATCACAAAGAAGGAAGAACTTGGGGAATGAACAAGGAGTTCAGACTTTCAAGGACAAAGGGATGCAAACTCAATATGAAGTGAAATTTATCCAGAGTGTCTTTGCTCTCAAAGTTGAATTGTTCAATATCCTCAAGGCTTGCATATGGCTCAATTTATAGCCTTAAAATGGAACTAAAGGGCCAAGTTGGAGCATTTCCAGTATATGGAAGTTCAAGGATCATGGATCTCATGACATGGCATGGAAACCCGACATAATTTTTAATTTTGAGCACCAAATCGAATGTATGCAGGTTTTAGTGGAGAAACCCGTGTATACACTTGTTGTCTAACTAATAGGGAGCGTATATGTGGAAGAATGTTCTTTTTTGGCTCTGGAAGGTACAAAAGGGGACTTCAAGTCTACATAGGGAAATGGAAAGGCCATCCAAGAAAGTTTCACGGGGTGAGGAAAAATTTGATGTAAGAGATGCCCCTAATGTGTGAGGTTAGAGGAGTATCTGGGATGGCTAAAATACATTATAATTCCCAAAAGTGGAGTAATTGAGACTCAGCTGGAAGTGCTAGTTACTCATGAGAATATTACAATCCATAATGACTTTGTACACATGGATGTCAATATGAATTACATTGTAGATCCATGTGGAAACATATCAAATATTTGTTCATTTCCATGACTAGGAAATACAGAGCAAACATATGCCATGGGCTTTCATATTCATGAACAAGGCATAGTGGAATCTAGTCACAAAATCAATCTGAAGATATATGTATACAATGGAGTACAATATTATCTCCCATGATCACTAAAGTCATATAGGTATTGGTCCAATGAAAGACAACAACAGATCAAGAATGCTTCTACTGTAAGTTGGAGGTCTTCTACAACATTCGTTGAAGGTGAGAGTCTACATCATGTGAATAGAGGGTTTGAGGTCAAACACAATGAGACTTTGTTTAATTACTGATCATTAAGGTATACTATTAATAAATGTGAGACAACCTAACGATAATGAAAGTAGGTATCAAGGCACCAAGTACATTTTTACAAGTGTGAATAAGGGTGTTGAGGTTGAACACTTGAAGAATACATAGATCAAGAGACGTTGATGTATTCCCAACTTTCGATGGCAGGAGAACCTTCCATTGATGATGACAAGCATCTAGGTAATTGTTGGCCATTAGTTATGGAAGGTTGCGAATATTAAGGAAAGAATCGTGAAGTGCGAACTGCGTGGAAGACAAGTTGACTGAGATTGAGTCGAAGTGGCCAAAAGAACAAAAAAGAAGCAGCGAAGTAAGAGAAATCAAGTCGTTGGACGGGGAAATTGAGGAAGACAGATCAACAAGGAATATGGATTGTGGACAACTCAGCAAGTGGAAAAATCCATGAATGGATGCTTTGGAGCACCTCGCAGGAAAGAAGGAAGGACAGGCTGGTGAAGCCCTGAAAACGCGGGTCAAGTTGAACTAGGGTTTTGGAATTTAGGGTTTTGACACCTAAGTTTTGACTTTAAGTTGTCCGAGAGTCAATGTAATGTAGAATTAAAGGTCAAGAGGACTTGGGATGGGTTTGATTATGTTATGATGAGTGATTTTTGTTATTGTTGAGAGAAAAGTATTGTGTGGTGAGAAGAAGTCTGTGTTGTAAGATCTTCAGCTGGGTGCGAAGATCAACCCTGCATCTAGGTGTGCAGGGAGGGGAGAGAAGAAGAGAAATAAAGAGAGATCTGCAAGATAAGAGTGCAGATAGAACTATATGCTTTCATCTAATATATTATAAAGCGCATTTCTGTGGACGTAGCCCTAGAAAGAGCGTGAACCACGTATATCTTAGTGTTATGTGTGATTTTTCTTGATTATATCTGTCATTTGATACGTTTTTATAGTGTTGTTTTTTTAGATCTAAGATGTACTGTGTGAAGTAGGATTAAGTCGGTAAAGAATAACTAGATCTATGTGTGTGAGTTTCCCTGGATCCACTTTTCATTTTCCCTAGTTGTAGACACCTGTTTTCTGCAACCCCCTATTACTACTTCAAGTGAGAATGCACCTACTTCACAGGTGTTTCCGAAAGGGCCAGTAGTTAGGGTTTGTTGGTGTGTTGTTAGAGTTGAACCCTGGATCTGCCCCTATGCCAACAAATGGTTCCATTGTCAGGTCCGATATCTTCTTGAGGGAATTTCATGGTGGTTTCCATCGAAGACAAAGATTCAGAAGTTGATAGAAGAACAAGAAAAGGACTTCACAGAAGCCCAGAAAAAGAACCCTAATCTTGGCATAAAGGATTGGTTGGGAAAGTATATCTTTACCGATATACATGAGATTTTATTTCGAGGAATTCATAAGGAGCTATACGAGTGGCTAGCCAGATTACCAGATACCCAGTTTGAAATCAGACTCAGGCCACCTATGGTTTTGACGTCAGCACTGATCAAGAAGGTCAAGAGAGTTAATAACGTCATGTCAAGAGCAGTCGATCACTAGTTTGATAGTACCATTGGAGGGTACATTACTGAGTTTTCTATTGATAGAGTACAATCATATAGCCAAGCAGAGATATATTTATTTAAGGGACCTAGAGGAAAATTTTTACATTTTTGGAAGTTGAAGATCAAGATGCTATTGCATGAGAAGAACATCTTGAAGATACAGTAGTGGGTCAGATTTAAAATCTAATTTTCAAGAACTCAGATAACGACAACGACACAGAGGTTGGAAATACGCTCAGTGGGAGAGCGTTCAGAGAAGTTCTTTGTGAGAACCTGTTTAAGAATAACTACGAGGATGAAGGATTATATAGTGGAGAAGAGGAATATTTGACAGACGAAGAGCACTCAGAGTCTTCTAGGGAAGAAGAAGGGAATACTAAAGAACCTCGCTGAGAAGAGTCACAAACTTCAGGAACTATGAAAACTATTGAAGTAAGTACTATTACTCCTCCTTTTATTTTAACAACATTAAGTAACCATATTAACGTAAGTTATCAAAGAACTTAGAGCACTAGTACAAGTGGTTCAGTACATACTCATTCAATAACCCTAGGAATATCTATGGAAGATGAGATGAGGTTACCCACCTTTAGGGGAGATGGATCTGAAGATCCTAATCAACATTGGTTCTAATGAGAAGATGCGTGGAGTATTAAGAATTTCACTGATGAAGTTGTTAAGAGAGATCAGTTTAGTACTACCCTGAGAGATTGCGCACTGAGCTGGTACATGAAATTTATCCAAGGAGTTGCACAGCCAAAACCATTGAATAAGATTAAGACTGCATTGATCGTTGAATTCAAGAAACCCAATTTGTAATCACAATGCATTATAGAGTTGAAATAAATCAAGTATAAAGTAGTTGAACCTATTTGGGAGTTTGATCAGAGATTTAAGACCTTGACAGGCCGGTTGATTTTTCAAATCCCAGATGAGAAGAACAAAGAGTGGTTCATTGCAGCCCTCGTACCAAACATCAGAGTCCCTCTAATGCAATAGAATATCTCTTCACAAGATGAGGTGTTGGATATCGCCATGAACTATAATCAACCCCTATGGGAGAGTCCAGCTCAGGTATGAGTCAAATTTTGATCAGAATCTGGACCAGGGGTCTAAAATTTGCTCAATTTTCAAAGTGCTCGGAATGCGACAAAAACGGTGCCATTACGTCTGTCTCATTCTCCTGATTCCGACGGTATATTTAATTTCACAAACGGAGTCCGTATGGAGAAGTTATCGAGGTCTGTTCGCCGAGCCAAATAGGGAAAAAAAATGATGCTGACTGGGCAGGCCGTACTGCCACATGGCAGGGCCATACAGTGCTGATGTGGCAGTGACGTGGCATGCTGGTACATCCATGGCAACTGATGTGGCGATTGTGCTGACGTGGCAGATTCTTAATGGCTAATAGAGGTCGAATCATTATTGGACACGTGGCATATTTTGGGCAAATGGCATGGTGCCACGTGGCCCAATCAGAGGCTGCCATGTGGCACCCATCTGTTGGCTATTGGTTTAGTTTGTGGTTTATTAAAAAATTATATGAGGCTGCGGGGTTCGACCCCTAGACCTCTCCACATTTCATAGCTCTAACATTATCCGCCCGGCCAATACGCCAAACCATGTTACTTGTAAGTGATATGGTTTAAAATTGTTTTAAAATTGCATTGCATAAAGTGGCGGGAGGTCGGGCCGAGGCTAAGCCCCGGCCCACGGTTGTATTGGTTAATTGATATGACCATTAAACAAACATTTGCATGCGCGGGGGGGTCAAACGTTATTATATGCCACGGTTTTATTATACATGTGACCAGAACAATTGCAAACAGCGCGGGTTTAAAATTCAAAGCCCGTGGTCACCACGTATATGGCACATGACCGTCTGTTTACAGCGCGTGCGAGTGGTGTTGTTAACATTTGTATCATGGTTTAATTACTCGTAACATATTACCAACGTATAGTTTATGTGCGCGCACGGTTGGGGTGTTAACTGGTTAGCCCGTGGTCGGGTGGTTCATTCCATATGACCTAGCCTTATATCAAATGGCGCGCGTATTATATTACATTATTGCAATGTATAACATTGCATTTACATACGTTGGCTTTTGTATTAAATTTCGCGTGGGAGTTTACAACATAGCCACCACACGGTTATACAAACATTACATGTGACCACCATACGGTTGATTAATAGCGCGTGGTTGATGTTTGGCGCCAGGTTCTATTGTTAAACATAAAACCGTGTTATATATGTTTATTCAACGGTGCGCAGGTGGAGTGGAACTCGGAGCCCGACACACAGTTCCAATGGTTTATTACCACATGACCATTCCGGTTGGTATATATGTGCGGATGTAAATTGGGTTTTCAGTTGTGGTTTAAAACGATTTTTGAATGCACCCGCCACATGTCACGATCTGGGTTAAACCCAAGTACAGGTGCCTACTTTATGTGTTGGGACGTGGCCATATGGCCCCCCATGCGCCCAACACCTCCGTTTCGGGGGGCCTTATTTCCGTTAACGGTTCGACAATGTGGCATGTTTTGTGAGACGCGTGTGGGTGCTGGGTTTAGGCATCGAAAACACTCGGAAGCCGAGTTCATTCAGACACAGGTGCGAAATGGCGAGCCTGTAACAGAGCTTGAAGGGGAAGAAATGGAAGCAAGCATAACTCTTTGAGTTTTTGACCAAATGAGGAGCTGTAAAAGCCCAGCTAGGGGTTTTTGGACGTTCTGAGTCCATTGGTGATGTTTTCACAGGCATTTGGAGACTTATAATGTAGGTTTTTAACCATTGAAGCTTGAGGAAGCTCCAGGGACCATTGAAGCCCTCATTGTTTGAGGCATTGCTCTGATGAGCACATATTCATTTTCTTAGACCGAATAGTCATTTCTGACTGTTTATTATGCTCTGAACACTTTGGGATAGGTTTCATATCCATTGGAGGACTTCTACAGGTATTTTTTCCTCATTCAAGTTCAGGGAAGCTTGGAGGTCACATGTAGAAGAGGTCATTGTTGGATGAGCCATTGTCCATTTGCAGAGTTTTAACAGTCATTTTTGGGGTTTTTGTGTATTCTGAACCCAATGGTACAGTCTGTAAAACCATTGGATTTGAGCAGAAGCTTGTAAAATAAAATTAGACAACTAATCCCAGAGAGCCAAGTCCATTGGAGGCTCAAGGAGATGTAGCCCAGAGAGGGGTGAACTCCTTTATCATCTTGCTATTGTTGTGAGTTTGCTGTGTTATTTGTTGCACTTTATACTACTGTGTATTTGTTTATAACACATATTTAATCTTTTAAAAGATCATTCCTCACACATGAACATTGACAAGAAGAAGAAAGAACTAAACACATACACCAGTTTGCACATATTTAACACATGAAGCAAGGTCCTGTTAAGATTTATTTTATGAGGTAGAGGGTGCTTGCATAGCATAACAAGTCAGCCTTCTATTTTCAGATCAGGTTGGTATCAGAGCATAGTTTATTTTTCTCATGTATTTGCCAATGATAGCTTGAGTTGTAGCTATTGGTATTTGTNATCAACTCCATGAAGCAAAAGAAACCCTTACCAAGTACATGCATGACCATGAGGTATGTAATGTCAGTTTGTCTTCAAATTCCTCTCAAGAAGATTGCTTTGGTGTTTTTGAAAATCACACAAAAGGAATAGGGTCCAAACTATTGTTAAAAATGGGCTATGAAGGTAAAGGGTTAGGAAAGAATGCACAAGGCATTATTGAGCCTATTATGGTTGAAGAGAGACCTAAATATTGTGGTCTTGGTTATGAACGAATTGTTGAAACAAATTCCAAAGTTGGGGAAACAAATGAAAAAGTTTCAAGCACAATTTTTGTTTCAAGTTCACCTCCTCAAGAAGGATTTCAAGGTTAAAGTTCAAGAACTTTTGTTGAAAGTTCAAACTCTTCAGCATGCAAAACTTGTGTTCAAGATGAATGCAAATGTGTGCAACAAAAAGGTTGTGACAGCCATGAGGACAAGAGCAGATTTGATAGTCTTCCAAAGAGAGCTTGTGACTCTTCCGATTCACCTCCTCAAAGCGGCGATAAAGGTTAATGTTCAAGGTATAAATCTGCCTATAACTCAGTTGCTTTTGATTATGTTAAGCATGATAAATCTGCATGTAATAATGGAAAAAGGCCATGTACATTTTGTGGTTTCTATAACCATCATGTTTCAAAATGTTGGAAGAGAAAGTCCATTTTCAGGAAACTTTCCAAGAAAAGGCAACATGAAGAGAAAATGCAAAAGATTTGCACTCATTGTCAGAAGAGGGTACATATCATTGACCAATGTTGGACATTGCATCCAAACTCTCATCCACGGCACAAGAAGCAGTTGGATCAAAAGATTGACAAGAATGGAAGAGGAGATTCCATCATTGAGGTGAGTCAAGATGATTCACAAGAAGACAATTTTCAGCAGAAGGATTCACCATTGAGTTGGCTTGGTAAGAAATGGTTAGATTTCTTGAGTAAGTAAGGCTTGCATTTTTTCTGTATTGATGCACATTTCAGCCTTAACTATTTCATTTTGTTGAAGTTTCACAAGTTGCAGCAATTGTTATAAGTTGCAAGGATGCAAGTTTGCTTGTGTAGGCATTCATTTTTGAAAGCATACTTGTGTTATACCACCTCATTCAAGAACATATAAAAGAGGGGTATGCTGTTCATTTTATTACAGCTACATATACTTTTCATTTTCATCTCTTTTAGTACCCACATGTTTTGGGTTTGAGTACCTATGTTTCATACAGGAAAAAGAGTTGAACAGCTATGCACATGCATTTGGTTTTGGAAGTACATAAACATTGAACTTGATGATTGTCATCATGGATGAGTCAGGATTGTAGCATGATTGTTTATCATGTCTTTAGACTTGTCATTTTGGATGGATGATATGTTTCATTTGAGTCTCGACTTGTGTCGATTTTATCTTGACGACCATGTGTGTTGTTCATGGTTTTCGACTTGTGTTTTAGTCGATTGTGTTGGATGAATTGTAAGTCATTTTTGAGTACATTGAGATGGAGGAAAACACCATGTGCTTTGATGAAGCACAAGATGCAACAGTTGCTTGAAGAGCAAAAAAGACTTTGCTGTCATTATTTTTCAGTCTTGTATTATTCTTTTTCAAGATTGATGGTTTTCTTGGCTTGTGACAAGATGTCGCAGGAAAATTTGCAGCCATTGGAGAGAGGATTGTTGACGCCTAAGAAGTTCACATGAGGGACTTGATTCTCAGTGGGAAGGCTGGCAGTCTTCCAAGTGCAGAGAGAACAGTGGGTCAGCAGCAGCGAGAGAGCAGTGGTTGAGGGACATAGCCAGTTGCAGGGCAAGGCATGTCAAAGTACCCAGGTGATTGTCGAAAAGTCTTTTCAAGTAGAATCAGTTGATATAACTTGAAAGCAGAAGAGTATTGAAGCTCAGATCGATGATTATAAGATTTTGTGGGTCCAAAAGCCTTTCAGTGGGAAGGCGTGATCAGAATCTGGACCAGGGGTCTAAAATTTGCTCAATTTTCAAAGTGCTCGGAATGCGACAAAAATGGTGCCATTGCGTCCGTCTCGTTCTCCTGATTCCGACGGTATATTTACTTTCGCAAACGGAGTCCATATGGAGAAGTTATCGAGGTCTGTTCGTCGAGCCAAACAGGGAAAAAAAATGATGCTGACTGGGCAGGTCGTACTGCCACGTGGCAGGGCCGTAAAGTGATGACGTGGCAGTGACGTGGCATGCTGGTACATCCATGGCAACTGACGTGGCGACCCTGCTGACATGGAAGATTCTTAATGGATGATGGAGGTCGAATCATTATTGGACACGTGGCATATTTCGGGCAAATGGTATGGTGCCACGTGGCCCAATCAGAGGCTGCCACGTGGCACCCATCTATTGGCTATTGGTTTAGTTTGTGGTTTATTAAAAAATTATATGAGGCCGCAGGGTTCGACCCCCGAACCTCTCCACATTTCATAGCTCTAACATTATCTGCCCAGCCAATACGCCAAACCATGTTACTTGTAAGTGATATGGTTTAAAATTGTTTTAAAATTGCATTGCATAAAGTGGCGGGAGGTCGGGCTGGGGCTAAGCCCCAGCCCATGGTTGTATTGGTTAATTGATATGACCATTAAACAAACATTTTGCGCGCGCGGGGGGGTCAAATGTTATTATATGCCACGGTTTTATTATACATGTGACCAAAACAATTGCAAACAACACGGGTTTAAAATTCAAAGCCCGTGGTCACCACGTATATGGCACATGACCGTCCGTTTACAGCGTGTGTGGGTGGTGTTGTTAACATTTGTATCGTGGTTTAATTACCTGTAACATATGACCAACGTATAGTTTATGTGCGCGCACGGTTGGGGTGTTAACTAGTTAGCCCGTGGTCGGGTGGTTCATTCCATATGACCTAGCCTTATATCAAATGGCGCGCGTATTATATTACATTATTGCAATGTATAACATTGCATTTACATACGTTGGCTTTTGTATTAAATTTCGCGCGGGAGTTTACAACATAGCCACCACACGGTTATACAAACATTACATGTGACCACCATACGGTTGATTAATAGCGCATGGTTGATGTTTGGCGTCGGGTTCTATTGTTAAACATAAAACCGTGTTATATATGTTTATTCAACGACGCGTGGGTGGAGTGGAACTCGGAGCCCGACACACGGTTCCAATGGTTTATTACCACATGACCATTCTGGTTGGTATATACGCGCAGATGTAAATTGGGTTTTCAGTTGTGGTTTAAAATGATTTTTTAATGCACCCGCCACATGTCACGATCTGGGTTAAACCCAAGTACAGGTGCCTACTTTATGTGCTGGGATGTGGCCATATGGCCCCCCATGCGCCCAACACCTCCGTTTCGGGGGGCCTTATTTCCGTTAACGGTTCGACAATTTGGCGTGTTTGGTGGGACGCACGTGGGTGCTGGGTTTAGGCACCAAAAATGCTCGGAATCCGGGTTCATTCAGACACAGGTGTGAAATGGCGAGCCTGTAACAGAGCTTGAAGGGGAAGAAATGGCAGCAAGCATAACTCTTTGAGTTTTTGACCAAATGAGGAGCTGTAAAAGCCCAGCTAGGGGTTTTTGGATGTTCTGAGTCCATTGGTGATGTTTTCACAGGCATTTGGAGACTTCTAATGAAGGATTTTAACCATTGAAGCTTGAGGAAGCTCCAGGGACCATTGAAGCCCTCA
>JASDQU010880402.1:22314-32992 GCA_032191745.1 Picea mariana
AAAAAATTGAATGTATTGCGATTCTAAATTAACCATTGGTGGTAAAATTCAATGTATTCACGTTGACAGCGATCAATGGCCAGCTCACGGGCTTGGAGTTGAACCCAGCTTGCGTTTATTCTTCTTTTCCTGCTGGACGTGATCATCTCCGTGGCTGTGATGGGATTTGAGGATGTCGGTGTGTAGCGCTAGAGAATTCGGCCGGGTCATCTGCATGTGACCGACCCCGGGGCTATTACTGGATGTCGAGAGCCGCTGTTCGGTCACGATCGAATTTACTTTAGGACTGGGTCCGGACGGTGTTATTGCGCCTTTCGGTAGTAAATTGAATACGCCCTTGGATTTTTGGGCCCGATCCAAGAGACTGGGGCTTCTTGGTATTTTTGGGCCCGAACGATACCTTGTTCTCGTTGGTGGCACTCTTTCACATCACACACGACAGCATTTTTCTCCACATCACCGTAGGGAGTGTGTCAGGTGGAGTCATTATCGATAAAGAATTTTATAGTGTAGGAAAAGGGACATAGTGTCATTAATAGAGATTCTTATTCAAGTCAATCTAGGACATTGGGTGGAAGTTATAGTTTCATTTTATTAATGGGATATCTAACCATGGAATGGAATTTTTTTTAGTAAGTGTCATGGTTATGATTATTTTAAGACCAAATTGATTGCCATATTTTTTATAAAAAAAAATTGGAAAAATTAATATAAAGTATTGAATTTTTCCTACTTGAAAAAACTACCTTCACCAAAAACACAAATAAGTTGAGTGTCCCTGTACAACACCCATAACTTCTTAATAAAAACATTAATTTATTTTCTCACTCTCTTATCATCCTAACACTAGCCATTAAAAATTAACAACATAGTTTTTTCCAAAAATCCAATACGATCGAATGTTCCTACTATGGTTTGTTTTATTCTTGGGTTCATGGCGTTCCCGTGTACATTAATCTATCATTCTCATGGAAGTAGGCCTTACCTTGCATTGAAATTTCATGAGAGCCAGCTCATCTCTGTAGAGGGAAGTCGTGTTTGAAGAGGAAATCCCTGGTTTTAAATTCAACAGATGAATGCGAACGGAGTCCAAATTCCTTTTAATTTACTATGGCATTAACCGGCTAAAATTAATAGCATAAGTTGAGCGTCCGCTATGGTGCCTGCCGCCTAATATAGCTGCTTTCACAAACATGTATGTATTGGCCAAGAGAATGACCGGGTTAGAGGCAGGTCAATACGCCTCAATTTAGTCGAAGTTTCTACGCGCGAGAGGTATATGATGATTCCCATAGATTGTGTCTGCAAATAAAAATAAAATTTAATCGGAAATCCAAACTGTTAAATTTGAAAACATTATTGTACCTCGCGGTTGAAGCAATAAACAAAACTTAGCATAAGAGTTGCTAAGAGTTTAGTATATAGCAGAGGAGCATTAAAGAACCCTAACAAATAGTGTGCGACCATCAGTGAAATTTGAAAGGCCGCCCATACTTGGCCATGATATGAAATGACAAAGGTCTGCATGCATTCAATATGGAAAACATGGAATCAAGCGCCTTCCTCCCATAAATTTAATTAACTTTGAATTGGCAAACGTGGCGCCTGATGTATATGAAGCACTTGTCCCCATAAATTTCAATTGCAAAACGTGGCCTCCCTAATTGTAATCAGGCGCATATATTACATAAATAAGATAAATAATTTTAAGATGGAAAACATGGCAATAAGAATTTAAAGCCCGGCAATAGGTGTTTGATATGTGTAATGGAGTTGAGTTAGTTTCTAGTATTACATTAATTAATTTTTTATCTAATTAGGAAAATGTTAAAATGTAAATAAGTTAATGGATAAATGCAAAGAAGTTATGAAGACTAAATTTTATTCATTGATTTGGGAGGAGGACGAAAAATATGTCAGCATCTTCAATTGCTAGCCATCAGATTAGAGTTTTAGACTAGCACAGCCACAAATTCATGGCTGGTGAACGCTGAAAGGATGGCTTGCAAAACCAAAACCGGCCCAGAGGTGGATGGAAGGAGTTGGCTGGAAGGAGGCAGTGTGTCTAGAATGTGAAGGCCAAAGGTTTAGGTTGGCCTAGAAAATGAAACCCTGATCACTCATAAGTGGCAATCAGCTAGCCACCATAGTAAATTTTAAATATGATTAAGTAAAAGTAAAAAATTAAACATGTACAGTGATGTCTTTATAATAGTGAGGAAGTTAGTGGTTGAAATCACAACCATTGATTTATTGAGACTACTAAGAATATTTTATCAATATTTAATCTTGTCCATACAAAACTGATTAAGCACTAAAAACCTATTAAATGTGCCCATGGTCAATAGGTGTACGCCTTTCGGAGTAGTTAAAAGGTTATTAATTGTGCCTATTACCAACAAGTGTACCCTTATCTGTGTAACCAACCTCTTCAATTGCTAGCCATCAGATTAGAATTTTAGATTAAAAGATCAACCTCGCCACTTTCTTTTCCTTTCCTTTATATATGTAATTACACTTCTTCCATTATGCTTAGGAGCGTTTTGATTGCCAAGATTGAGATTATGAAATATTAAGCTCACAATAGTCTTCCTTCTTCTGGGCGTAACCTCAAGACTGGGTTCTTCTGGGCTATGTCTCAACACCCGGACACTATATGAGCAGCCTAAAGAATGAGCTACTGTATCTGAATGAGTCTGAAACTCCAAGTTGTTAAATAAAAAGGCGTTTGAAGCCCATTGATGACTGATATAGCATATATTGTGATGTACGACTATCGTAAAAATGAATTTTGAACTCCGTTCAATTTTCTTCACGGAAAAAATCCAATACTATCGTATTTTCCTACTATGGTTTGTTTGGTTATTTGGTTCATGGCGTTGCTGGCTGCATCAATCTGTCATTCTCATCGAAGTAGGCCTTACCTTGAATTGAAATTTCCATCTTTGTAGAGGGAAGTGGTGTTTGAAGAGGAATCCCCATGTTATAGAATACTACCTTCATTACGCTTCAATTTCGTCCAAGCTTCCACTCCCAACTACCTTAGTTTAGTCATAAGATTTTATTGAAAATCAGTAAAACGATTCAAGACGGGCATGGCCGGCTTGCCCGTCCAGACCCTTCTCCTCCCGTTCTGCGTCGTGGACAGGAACCTGCCGCCCGCGTTCGTTTTCACCTTCACCTATTCTTCGTTAAGTTTAATTCTGCGATCCACTGCCACAGCCCGCCCGATCGAACATAATAAATACACTCCGGAGTCCGGATTTGGTGAGCTGTGTTTATAATTCAAAGGAGGGATTTAGTCTTCCTATTTCACTGCTTATCAGTTTCCCATATTTCCTCGGCCAAGTCTTCGAACTATCAGAGCTCTCGTATTTTCTTCTCTTGCAAACCCATCAGATATCAGATCCTTTGTGTTAACAGAGAGCTTCTGATAGAGCTTCGAGTTTATGATGAAGAGCCCTATAATGGCGCTTCTGATTATGACCTCATTCCTGCTCATTGCAGGCCGTAGCAGCGGCAGGTTGCCCATGAAGACTAGCCTGTTTATTGCCCCCGACAATCAGTCGGGTTTCGATCCCAATCTTAATTCCTTTATCGATGATGAATCCACCTTGCATACTCCCTACGGTCTTGTGAAGAAAGATGCTGTCGTGTGCGATCAAGAGATAAGGCCCTGGAGAATCTCGTCGGCAAAGAGTGCCACCAACCAGAACAAGGTATCGTTCAGGCTTAGTCCGAGTTTTCAAAAGACCAACAAGCCATCGGCGCACAAATTCAATGTACTACCGAAAGGCGCAGCGACACCTTCCGGACCCAGTCGTAAAGTAAATTCGATGGTGACCGAACAGCGGCTCTCCTCATCCAGTAATAGCCCCGGGGTCGGTCACATGCAGATGATCCGGCCGAAATCCCTTGCGCTAAACGGCGACATCCTCGAATCCCATCACAGCCACGGAGATGATAACGTCGAGAAGGAGAAGAAGAATAAACGCAAGCTGGGTTCTGCTCCAAGCCCGGGACGCGGCCATTGATCGCTGTCCACGTGAATACATTCAATTTTCCTACCCTTGTTAATTTAGAAATGCAATACATTCATTTTTTTCTATCCCATTGTTGATTTAGAAAGGTAATTTCCTGTTGTATATGTAAATTTAATGTTGTCACATGTACATATTCTGAAAATATTATTCAATTGTTTCCACCCGAATTCTGAAAGTGGTTGGGTTTAGAAAGGTTATTGCGATTTAAAGCTGGTGTACATGTAAATTTAGTGAAAAAAATTTCAACCTTTTTTTCATCTTTTTAAGAATTAATTTGAACATATTTTTACTGATTAAAGACATATTTGTTAGTTTTTTTTGTATAATTAGTTTTTTATATATATAATTAAAATGAGAAATGAAAATGATGGTGGTGGTTAAAATTTATTAATATTAAATCTAGTTTATAGGATTTGAAGAAACATAAATAAGTATTTTTTTTATTTGTGTTTGAAATTTTTTATGAATTTTTTTTATTAATTATCATAATTTAAATTTATTGTTCAAAAGTTTTAAGTTTTGGCATTTTTTTATATAGATGTGGATAAAATCACATTTTATTTATTTTTTGTTGTTTAAATTATATTTCTAAATGTATAGATAGATTTGACTTCTTGAAAATTTTTAGACATTAAGAATATATAGATTTAATCACTCAAATCTAGAAATTCAATAATTTTTCACAAAATTTCTAACAAAATTAAATGAATAACATCCTCATAAAAGCTAAAAAAATTAAAAAGTTTAAACTACCCACTATTTAATTTAAATGTTTAAAAAAATCAACATGATAAAACTAATAACTTTCCTGAAAATAACAAATAACAAATATTAAACATATCATTCAAACTTTTGTGATTGATGTTATCATTAAACCTTTTAAATAAAAAACTGGCAAATCATTTCTCTTTTATATTGATCATTCCTGAAATATTACTTTAAACACATTATACCGTTATTTAACAGATCTTAATTGAAAAATGGGCAGATGATTTCTCTTTTATATTGATCATTCCTGAAATATTTCTTTAAACATTATACCGTTATTTAACAGATCTTAATTGAAAAATGGGCAGATGATTTCTCTTTTATATTGATCATTCCTGAAATATTTCTTTAAACGCATTACACAGTTGTTGAAATATTCTTTTAAACGCATTACACAGTTATTTAACCAATCTTAATTGAAAATTGATTTAATCATGTGAATGTAAAAATACTCAATAATTTGTTGAGAATGTAAGTTTTCACGTTTTCACATAATGTTATAATATTTTTGACATAATATTAATGTTTAATATTTTTGGATACATCGTGTATATGGTTTTGGAATATCTCAACAAAATTCATTAAAAAAAAAAAAATAGATTAATAATTAAGAGAGATGATATGACATAAAATATGAAAGATTAAAATATGTTTTTAAGTTATTTTTATTTTTATATGATAAATTTATTTTTAAACTCCATTGATAGAAATAGAAAAAATGATTTCTTAATATTTAAAATAATTTATTATTTATATTTATATATGAATTAATTATTTCATATCAAATAATAAAAACATTTACAAAAATTTAAAAATTCAATCTACTTCATCTAAATAATTCTCTACATATCGTTGTAACATTATCAACCCAAAACCAAAATGGTGCATGTGATCACACATTATACGTATATAAAACCCTTTGAATTATTTTCTATACAAAAGGTATAACCGTTCCTTAGTAAATATCTGACATTTTATCATAAATTTAAACAAATAGTCACCATTTAAATTGTTGAGGGGTTTGAAGTTGCCTTCCTCCAAAACGGGTTCATTTATAAGATTGTGTGTTGTTTGTTTGTTTTTCAAATTAAGTTTTTATTTTTTAATATTTTTTATAAAACAATTAATATTTTTTTTATACTTATTTCAAATTTTTTATTTAATTAGTTTTTTATTATATTTTTTTAATTTGGTTTTTTTATAAGTTATTTAATATTTGTTTTTCTTATTATTTTTTATAAAATTGATTTTTTTTAAGAAAAGTAAAAGTAAAGAATGAATGTTTTTTTTTAATATTTTCTAAATTATATATATTATTAAATATTATTTTGGTTTAATTTATTTTAAAATTAAATTATGAATTAAAAAATGTTGCAATTTCAACTTTAAAAAAGTCATATCAGTTATATCTCTTTTCATTTCAGGACTGATTTTAATGTATTGGTTGTAAAAATAATGCTTACTAAGATTGTAATTTCAAATAAGTTGTCTCAAACACTTGTAGAATAGAAGTTATTAGTGTATTCCCATTGTCCATATCGTGAGATCCTAAGACCTAAGGTACTATAAAAACCTAAGGTACTATAAAGTATCCAGATCCTAATCCTAGTGAAAATGAGTCGTCCAATTGATGGGAAGATATTTATTGGAAGAAGGGAATTAAGGAATTCCTCATTATCTAACTTGAGTGAACATAAGGAGAATGGTTTTGAAGGTTTACACTAAAAAAGAAGGACACACCATTGAGTACGTCTCTCACATGCATGGAATAGTACATGGTAGAAACCCTTTGAGCAATGATCGATAATGAAAGCTACTGAAAGTTGAAGGACTTCCACTAATGATGAAAATGGAAACCAAGGTACAATAGGAATCCCAATATATATATAGAATTATTGAAATCGAACACATGGGAAACCACACAGTCAATTATCAATAATGAGCTGTCATTTGTTGAGCACAAGGTAACCTATCAATGAAAATAAGCTCAGGGTCCATGCCTCTAGGCTAAACTCTCAAAGAAATTTGTTGTATTTGATCAAAAATGAAGTGGCAACGAGAAGTCAATGGGGACCTTCCACACTGACATGACATGAATAAAGGATGTAAAGATATGAATAATAATGAGAATAACTTCACAATCAAAAAAGTCAACATAAATAGTCAAAGAATCTCAGGAATGACCAACACGGGATAAAAATCCCCTTGAACATTAAGCACAACACAATCACAACACAATCGTAACCTCAAACCATTCTAAGCAAAGTGGAACAACTATATAAGTCTATGACATGTAGAGGCATCAATAAACTCTCCAAAGTAACTAGAAGAGTAACCAATTGGAGAAGTAATAAAACTCAAAAGATCAAGGTTCGACTTATTGAGCTCATACTAAAACTCAACTTGCTAAGAAGACAATTCAAAACTTAGTTCTTTGTTCAAGGGATACATGACTGAAGATAGTTTAAAAAAAACACATTTATCCCCTCTCTCTTTTCTTATCATATGTTATTTATTTGTTTCTTTTTTATATTATCAAGCAAATGGAACACACCTATGAAGGGCTCAAAAGAACAAGTAATGTCTTGCCTTCCAAGAGAATGACCAGGTTAGAGGCCGGTCGTTACGCTTCATTTTCTTTGAGTTTCCACTCCCAACTACCTTCGTGTAGTCATCAGGAAGTCGGATAGTAGGCTTGCTTGAAACAAAATAATATAAATAATTTTTATATATAATTAAAATAATAGATGATGATGGTTAAATTTTATTATTATTAAATTTAATTTAGTTTGCATGGTCTTATTAAAAAAGATAAAGAAATAATTTATTAATTTTTTATTTTAATTTTATATTTATTAAGGAAAATTTTCCTAAATCATTACATAATTTTAATATTTAAAAAAATAAAATATTTTGAAATTACAATCTAATTTATAATTTAGTTTGCATGGTTTTATTACTTACAAAGATAAAGAAATTATTTATTTATTTTTTATTTTAATTTTATACTTAAGAAAATTTTTCCTAAATCACCGCATAATTTTAATATTTAAAAAAAATCAACGTATTTTGAAATTGATATCGTTTTAAGATGAACATCCAATTTGAATATATATGATTACTATATTTTATATTTTATATTCTATCATGTAATTGGTGTATGCTAATACATAATCTGGGTGAAAATGAGAATATATACTATTAATATATTTTATATAAACTATGTGGTTAGCGTATGTTGATACGTAACCGAACTGAAAGTGAAAGGTAAGACTAAGGACTTTTTTTTTGAGAAAATAACAAATGTTGACACATCATTCAAAATGTTGTGATTTATCTGAACATTAAACTTAGTTTCTGATATAAAATGGTTGAAATATGGAAAACAAAAATAAATCATTTAAATTTTATTTTATTATATTATAAAAGTAATTTTATTTTATAGATTTGAACTTGTAATTTTTTTAGAAGGAAATATATGTTCTTAATTATTGAGTCTATTTAATCAAAAGGAAATTAAATTTTTAAATTCCCTAAACGCTCCTTTAAAATATATTAGAATGTTATTTAACAGGTAATTGAGAAATGATTTAATATAGTAAATGTGAAAATAAGTGGGTCAATATAACAATAAAATCTTAACAAAATTAAAAGTTTGTTAATAGCTATGAGAAATGATATGATGGATGAATGTTATAAAATATCTTTTAAATGTTGATTTATAATTTTATATAATAAATTAATGTAAATTTATTTTAATATTGGATTAATCAAATATAAAAAGATCAAATTCTTTAATGTGTAAATTAATTTATTATTTATTTTTATATATATGAGGGCATGTGCAAATGAATGATGGTCTCATGTAAACATGAAAAAAAAAAACAATAAAATAAATTATCAAGGTACTTTTACAATGAACTTGAATATGATGTAAAAATATAAAACTTAGGACATAGGATTAATTTTCCAAACATACAATTTTTATTTCATAAAAATTGTGAATAACTATATGAAATTTAAGTTTTTATAAAAGTGATATATTATTTTACTTAGAATAATGAAGAATTAGTTGTGGTGATGGTGATTAGTTTCCAACAATCTCAATGTTTCAAACTGTTCCTCAACTATATGACATCTTATATATACATCAAGTAAATCTCATTAATCATTTGAAAGAAGTGTAACTTTGCTTCCTCATCTCCAGGTGTGGAGTCAGTTTCCTTCTCTCCAATTTTAATTGGGTATCAAAGCGGGAGGAGAAGGGTCCCTACTGGTGACTTCACTAAGCATGGATGTTGTCCGGAGCGTGTATGCTATCCGTGGAATTGTTTCTATGAAGTGAGATCAACGAGATATCTGGTGCTCTCTCTAGTGTGCATATGATCGTTCGCTCCCTGCTGTCAGGAGCGTGAAGGAGAGTCCCTACTGGAGGCTGTGTGATCTGCTGAGGAGAGATCGTTGATGGAGCAATCACCAGCCTAGATTTGAGGAGCACATGCGTGGAGGTGCATGACTGAGATATATGGTTATGGCGTGAGTGTGAGGGCGTGGAGCGTGATTGATAATGAGCGTCATCAGGGTTTAAAAATGGTTAGTGTAGAAAAGATCTCCAGCCACGGGATCTTTCATCTTACTAAAGCTCTTGTGGATATATCTCAGCGTTGATTGGGAACATCGGAGTGGAGCTTCCTCTAGAATTGGCAGGAGTCGATCTTTGGTAGCACTTAATTCACTTGATGTTGGATGGTCGCGATGTGCTGGATCAGAGATCAGAACACTCGTTGGATGGTCGCGCTGCGCTAAGTGGAACAAATCATTAAAGGATGTCGAGGAACGAGTGCCAAGGAACCCCTCTCACTGCACGCTTCGTGGGGGCCACCTACATCTGTGAGGAGAGTGCATCAACCTCCTTCGGTGCATCAACCTCCTTCCTCACATGATCACTGCTCCAATACTATCTGCGGTCGATGGATCAATCCGCGCGAGGAGGTTTCCCAAATAATCATAATTCATGCAGTTGCTCCAGACCTGAATATATACATAACTAGTCCATAAACTTATCAACGCATGTGTTTTCCGCATTCATTGTAAAGAAGGAGAAGGAGTTTGCATGGATGGAAAATCTACTGGTAGAAACCTACCTCAACGAAGCTAATAAATTGGATGGATTGAATTTCATCAATTGGAAGGAGATGAATTCCGATTCAATGCGGCTTCAGGTGTGGCAACGACATCAATCCTAAATTGGAATAATGGAGAGAAAAAAGCCAAGGTATTGTTGAAAATGACTGTTAAAGATAGCATAATTCTGCATATTAGAGATTTTAAGACTTTTAGTGAAACACGACAAGAACTTAAAGATCTGTATCAAACTAATAATATGAATCACATTATTTTCCTAAAGAGTAAATTGGTAATTATTAAAATGGATATAAATGAGTCTTTCAGTACTTTTCTTGGGAGAATTAAAGAAATGAAAGATAAATTGGGAGATATAGGAGAAAAAGTGTCAAACAATGATCTTGTAACAATTTCCCTAAATTTAATTCTAGAGGACTATCAAATGTTTATAATAGGCCTTGCAGCGAGGGAGAAAACTCCTACTTTTGAGGAACTGGCAGGTATATTGTTGCAAGAGAAATAAAGGTGCGCGAATTTGAAGCCTTGGAATTCAGACTTAGCACTATGGACAAAGAAGAGATTCCCTAAAGGGAAACCATGAGAAGGAGGAAGAGGAGGAAGTTCATTTTAGAGGAATTCAAGGCCAAATCAAGGTATGCCATCGAATAAAAATGTACGTAAGTGCTTTTATTGTGGTAGGACTGGGCATCTTGCCAGAGAATGTTATAAGAAGAAAAATGATG
>JASDQU010880402.1:36780-47299 GCA_032191745.1 Picea mariana
CTATGTACCCCCTTTCTCTCTCTATCCTCCCCTTTCTCTCACTCTCTCTCTACCCCCCTTCTTTGTCTCCCTCTCCCTCATTCTCATGCACTCTTTTTGTCTTCCTCTCTCACCATATCACTCTTTGTCTTCCTCTCTCTATCTCTCACACTCGCATACACTCTCTCTCTACCCTCCCTCTATGGATTCCTCTCTCCCCCTCTTAGACTCTCACACACTCTATCAAGTTTGGTACATCTAAAGGAAATAAATGGCGTTGACCTTGACATGTAAATACCTAGACCTAGACCCGGTAAGGCCTAGAGATAGATATATCCCATGAACTATACCTATATGATTCCCATGACCATGACCATTACCCATACCTATAGGATGACCATGACCATGACGTAGACCTAGACCATGAAATATACCTATATGATGACCATGAACTAGACCATGAACTATACCCACATAGATCCATATTAGCCTAGGAATAACATATAAATGACCCTTAAAACCCTCCACACCTGATCCCTAATTGCACTATTCATATACCTCATATTGAAGTCAACACAAACCTTGCACCTCCATATTGGTTCATTTCTCTGGAGACTTGACAAAGAAACAATATTATTATTATTATTTTGCACAATGAATTAATAGACTTACAAAATCATAAGTCATGATTAAAGGTAAGAAAAATCACCACAAATGATACTGAAAAATTGAGGGTCTAACCCTCCTTCGTGACCCTAATATCTCAATGATGACACCCTACAACAGTTACAAGGATAAAGGAATGAAATTTAAACAAAAATGCATAAAATCAATTCCATTCATGATACATAAAAATGCATCAGAAAATGATATTACCGTGAAAAAATAAGGAAATAGTTGAGAGTCACTAGCAGGTGGAGTTTTTGATTGTATAGCCTTCGCCAAGACAACATCTACTATTTGCAGCCTCCGTTGATGGCATAGTCTAGTTTGCAATTGAGATTATTTCAAGATTATGTATGGGTGTAGCCACTGCGGATGCATTAGATAGAAAGGGTTGTAGGGATGGGTAGCATACTAGTACATCCACTCTTGATGGATGATATGGAAAAGTTGGTTGGGGTGGGTGGTGTAGAAACAAATTAACTATTGATGGATGTGATGGAATAGGTGGTGGGGGTGGCTGGCATATGGTTGCAACAACTATGGATGGATGGGATGGGAATTATGGTGGGGGTGGGTGGTTATAAAATCCCGCAGGTTATATGAGGGATGGAAAATCCCTTAGGGTGGAAAGAGGTATCCCAAGAGCCAAGGTAGGATCGCTAAGTATCAGAATAGATCAATATCTAGGGGAAAATTATGGGTGGAATGATGGTAGTGGTGGTGAATGAAAGGGTGGTGGTACAAGTCACCCAACAATGGATGAAGAAACTTCCATACATAATCATAATATTGTTATTCATACCAAAATGTAAAATTAAACCAAAAAATATAACAAATTTCACATTTAAACAAGACTTAACTCAACAAATGATACATGTGAATGGGGTGTCTTTTCCATATTAGGTTGACATGGTTTGTCACTGTATAGTACCACAAATTGTAGAAACACTAGAACATTATATTTGAGGATTCCAAAGAATAAACAAATCAATATGGTGAATTTATCAAAAGTTATATATACCTATGTATGTAGTACACCAAATAAGAAACCTCCCTATACTGCTGCATCAATGGTGGAAGCTAACACTGATACATCTAGAGGTGTAGAAGGTTTTCTATCGAAGCATAGCAAATACAAAAAATCATATAATAAGATATGAAAATAAATACACATAAAACTATATATATATATATATATATATATATATAATCATGAAGAACATAAACATACTCAAGATACTAATTTCCATGAAACTCTCATGTCCACTAGCCTCCATCAACCTATAATAAATATGTCCACAACTCAAGCATCTATGCATATCACATGAACATCTACTTTGTCCATGTGCCCTTTGCTGAAATTATGATTATATTGTTGGGCAGGTGAATTAGTATAAGACACTTTATAATTTATTTAACCATTCTACAATCATTCATTAATTGAGAAATAATAATCATATATTGATCCAAAAAGTATCCAGAGAAGACTAAGAACATCTCAAAACTCATAGAAGCAACTCAGGATGCTCAGAATGGCCTCAACAGACAGAGAAAGGGAAAAAATTCAAAATTCTCAAATCTCAGTGAAAATGACATCACCGCAAAGGGCATGTCACAAGATTTCCAATGATGCAAACAAATCGTTAAACAGAGTTACAGAACGAAAGATATTTTTGGTCAAATCTTGGTCAACCTAGCCCAGTCAGGAGGGGATGAGTCAGCATCTGTACTATTGATGTTAGCACTATTACAGATGATGTCATCATCCGTACAACATATTTGACATGTGCAGGAGGTGAAACATGTCATGATGATATCAGCATGACATCAACATGGTGACGTAGTAGCACTAAAGGCTTCCACGTGTCACCTATATTTGGAATTTCTAGGCCATTCCATGGACCAGTAAGATTTCACCAAGTGGCAATCCATACAGTGACATGGTGCTGATGTGGCAGGATGAGATGGAAGCTGAAGTGGCATTCGTATAGTGACATGGTGCTGACATGTTAGGACGAAGGTATAGTGGTTGACGTGGTCGAATAGGTGCCTGCCATGTGGCCCAGTCATGGGTTGCCATGTGGCAGTGGGAAAATGCCTAATGACAACCCATGATCAAAATTTAAAAAAAAAGAAGTATTTGGCAGGTCCGCCAAATCTGGCAATTGACCACTGGCTAGAAGCTTCACCAAAGTTAGTGGAACTAACATGACATATATATATATATATATATATATATATTGCAACAGTTAAGCCAAAAGGGGAGGCCCACGGGCTTGACCCTGGGACCCCCACCCATGCCCCCCTTATTTACGCCTTAATATATGTGCCATAACCAATAGGCCTACGACCCCATGTTGTAAACAATGCCCCTTTAATTATTTAAAAAGTGCATCTACCCAGTGCTATAGAGGAAGGTGTGCATGGGTATGATTGGGTGTGTAGTTCAAGGCAGAGTACTCAACATTTATTGAAGGTTGTAGGGCACAAAAACTGAGACATAATTCTTCTTGGGTATAGGAGTGACAGAGTCGGATTGAGGCATGGAGACAATCATTTTTGGGTAATTCGACGCCACAAATTCAATGGTGATGTCTGTTTTTTGATCTAAGCAATACTTCTACAACTTGATTTCAGAATGAGCTATACTTATGTATTTTTCCAAATTCTTTTGTTGAGTTAATGAAAAATCCTACCCATTTGAGAGAAGGACCCAGAGATGTAGTCGACCAAGGATGAACTCCATTATCGATTTTTTTTTTCAGATTTGATGCTTATGTCTCTTCATTATTGATCTTTCCTTCTTTAATGGTGCACTTTAATTTATGTTCATTTGATGCAATTATTTATAAGTCACTCGATGAAAAGATCCTAAATCATTTTGGTATCGGAGCAGTCATCTTTGACTTGAATTGTTGAGTGTGAATGCTTTCTAGTGCCAATGATAAGCAGGATGAAGGAACTATTGATACTTTTAATCCCAAAGTTGGTAGTGCATCCCGAAGGAATAAAATGGAAGAAGAAGACAAGCATGATGAACATGAGAAAAACTTCCATATGGTCTTTTATCGCATATTAGAAATGGTCAAACGAATGTATTGAGACTACGAGAAGAGGATGAAGAAGAAAGGGAGGAAAAAGGAAGAACATGTTTATGATGATGCTTCAGTAAACCAAGGGGTTGGAGGACACCCTCCTGAGCCTCCATATTCACCATCAAGTTCTATTTCTTCTTCCTATGAGTATTCTCATCATTATCATCATTCTGTCCATAAATCCTCTTTTAAGAAACCATTATTAAAGCTTGATGTAAAATTTTCCTTACTTATGTTTCATGGAGATGTTAATCCTAAAAAAAATAGATAATTGGATCTGATAGGTTGAAGTATATTTTCATGTTCAACATATTGATGAAGAGTTCTCTTTGGTTGGAAGACACCGCTCTCATATGGTGGGAGAGAAAACTTCAGGACATAAGTGGGTGTGGTAATCTTCTTTCCTCATGGTCAGAATTTAAATCAGCAATAAGGAAGCAATTTTATCCATTGGGTTATTTACATAAAGCAATGATGGAATGGAAAACTTTAAGGAAAAGTAAATGTCAAACTTTTCAAAGTTTCACGGAAGAATTTAGGANTAAGCCTTTTAGGAAGTTTAAAAAGAAGGACAAGAAGATCGCCACAGTGACGAGAGGAGGAAATCCATATTGCACTCATTTCAAGAAAAGAGTTCACGATGATGAACATTGTTGGAAACTGCATCCAGAAAAGAGACCAAAATAGTTCGGTGGAAAGAGGAAGACAAAAACTATTTATACAGTGTAACAAGATCTTGGTTCCGATTCAAGAGACTAAGGAAAGATCATAATCGTTGGAGTACAAGGTAAATATTCCCTTTATGCTAGTTCAAGTTCCAATAATGAATCTCATGATGATGAATGAAAGAGGAATGAATTATTTCACATAATATTTGTATATAAACACACTAAGATAGATACATTATTTGATCTAGGTTCCCAATTAAACTTAATATATGAAGCACTTGTCCAAAATATGGGTCTTGAATTGAAACCACATTGAAAGCCTTATCCTCTTGGTTAGGTATATGACAAATAAAAATTAAATGTCCCCAAACAATGTAGGTTCAGATTTCCTATTTCTTCAAATTTGATTGACAAAGTGGATTTGGATGTTGTATCACTTGATATGTGTTTCATAGTGACGGGAAGTCCTTATCTTTATGATAGAAAATAAGTCTTATTTTTTCATGAGAACAAGTACCACCTTACTAAAGGGGGAGTGGAATATATTTTTAGAGCTCACAGCATGAGGGAAAATACAACAATTGTTAGTGCAGGACAAATGAGGAGACTCATAAACACTAATAAGTTATATATACTCATGGTTGTAACAGAGAAAGATGTTGGAACATCCAACACATTCCAAGGATGTGATCCTTCTCATAAGAAATAATTTATTGATATTTTTTCTATGTATGATGATATTTTTTAAGAACCAGATGGATTAACCCCTAAGACGGAAATCCAACATGAGATACTTCTTTAGAAGGATTCTCCTGTTCCTAATGTGGGAATGTATAGGATGTCAATTGTGGAGATGATAGAGATCAAGAAGCAAGTATAGGGCTTATTGGATCAAGGGGTCATTAGGCCCAATTCATCTCCTTGTGGTTCTTCGATCGTGATGGTGCCAAAGAAAGATGGCACATGGAGAATGTGCATCAATTACCGAGCCTTAAATAAAATCACAGTGAAAAATCAATACCCTCTTCCTTGTATAGATGATTTACTTGATCAATTGAAGAATGTTGTTTATTTCACTAAGTTGGATTTGCGCAGTGGATACCATCAGATTAGGGTTGCAGAAAAGGATGCATGGAAGACTGTCTTTAAAACCAAACATGGATTGTTTGAGTGGTTAGTTATGTCATTTGGGATTTGTAATGCTCCGAAAATGTTCATGCGCGTGACAAATGATGTATTCATGCCTTTCCTAGATGATTTTGTGATTGTATATTTAGACGAAATTCTTATTTTTAGCGAGACTTGGGATGAACATGTGAGGCATGTAAAGAAAGTATTAGACACTTTTTGAAGGGAAAATCGGTATGTAAAATAGTCTACATGTGAATTTGGAAAGACTGCACTTGTACACTTAGGTCATATAGTAGGAGGAGGATAATTAAAAATTGATCCTTCCAAAATTGATGTAATTGTAAATTGGCCTGAGCGAAAAACTGTAACCGAGATCTAAAGATTCTTAGGTGGAGTCCAGTATTGGAGGATATTCATTTCAAACTTCTCCTTTATAGAATCTCTGTTGCATTCCTTAACCGGTGTCAAGAACTATTTTTAGTGGGAAGGAAAGAAGCAAAAGGATTTCGACACGTTTTAGGATAATATCAGTACCACACCAATATTAGCACTGTCGAATCTTCAACAACCTCTTAAGATCGAGACAAATGGTAGCGGATATGCCATGGGTGCAGTATTCATGAAATATCGTAAGCCTAACTATTACCACTCTGGAACTTTTAACCAACCTGTTGTTAACTATCCTACATATGATAAAGAGTTGTATGCATTAGCTCAAAGTGTAAATAAATGGAAGCACTATTTGTTAGGGAAGAAAACAATCATACATATAGATCACCAACCCTTACAAAATATCCAAGCACAAACAAAAATGCAACAATCTCGACACTACAGATGGATGGGTTTTCTACAACAATTTCATTTGGTAATCAAGTACAAAAATGGTACAAGTAACAAGGTAATTGATATGATTTTTAGACCTCCTATTGTTGTTTCTATTATTTTGAAGAATAATTCTTTATCTCATGATAGCTATGTGGAACAATATCCCATTGATGAATATTTTAAAGAAGTATATGATAATCTAACCAATGGTGCACAGGTAGAGAACTATTGCCTACAGGGAAAACTACTCTACCATCTTGGAAATTTATGTATTCCTACAAGTGAATGAGTTCATGTAATACGAGAAGCTCACACTTCTCTTATGTCTGGGAATTTTGGGGTAGGAAAAACTATGGCTCATTTGCAAAGGTTTGGTTACTGTCCTAAAATGAAAGCAATTGTAACTAAATATGTAAAGGGGTGTGTCATGTGTTCTGCTTGTAACCCACTAATAGAAAACTGGGGCTATACCCACCATTACTTGTTCCATCGCATCCATGGGAAAGTATCTCCATGGATTTTGTAGGGGGTTTACCAATGTCAAAAGGGGGTCATGACTATTTGTATGTTGAAGTGGATAGGTTCAACAAGATTTTTATCTTGATGCCATGTAAAAAGAACATCACTATTGAGAATAATACTAATCGCTTCTTTACTATGTTTGGTTTCATTTTGGGTTACCCACATCCATTATCTCTGATTGAGATACTCGATTACTTGGGGATCTTTGGACAAGATTGTGGAGAATGATGGAGACCAATATTGAGAGGAGCACTACTTTCCATCACAAAATGGTGGACATACATAGGTGGTAAAATAGACAGTGGTATGTTTTCTTCAAGGCTACTACAACAGGCATCCCAAATTATGGGATGAACAAATACCCTATGTACCACATGCTTACAACCGAGCCTTACATTCCCCCACTCAGTGTTATCCTTTTGAGACATGTTTTGGGTACCTACCTAAAGTTACTTTGGACTTGATGTATGGGAGAAATGTGAATTCAAATGAAGAAATAAAAGAGGACAGAGCCTGTAAGTTCATCCAGAGGATCCAACAGGTACACTAGGCAGTCAAGGAACAATTGGAGAAAAGTCAAGCACAGTATAAATATCAGCATGAAAAGGACATGGTTGATCATCAGTTCCAAGTTGGAGACCAGTTATGGCTTCACATCAACAAGGAGAGATTAAATGGTGAAGGAAAAAAAATTAATCCCATTCGTCATGGACCCTTCACTATCTTGGAAAAAAGTGGTACCAATGATTTTTGTCTAGATCTTCCACCTTATATGCAGATTTACTCAATTGTGAATGTATATAACTTGAAATTTTTTTAGCCTCCCATGATCATGGATCAGGTTGAGGAAGTTTCAATATCTTAAGTTGATGAGTTTTCTCTTGAGTACATGGATGAGTTAAACGAAGATATCATCCTGGACAAAAGGATGAGGACTTCATGCAGGGTTGATGTTGATTATCTTTGAGTAGGATTAAAGGGCACACATCCAATAAAGGAAATGTTGATTGAGAAGGAAAATGTTGGGGAACTCTTCCCTCACTTATCTGTTGATTGATGAAATATTTTGGTGGTCCAAAAGATCTCAGTGGGAAATCATGATCCAAAAAGGATCCAGAGAAGACTAAGAAAATCTTAGAACTCACAGAAGAAACTCAGGATGCTCAGAATGGCCTCAATAGACAGAGAAAGGGAAACAATTAAAAGTTCTCAAAAATCAGTGAAAAAGACATCATCGCGAAGAGCGTGTCGCATTATTTCCAATGGTGAAAACAACTCGTCAAACAAAGTTATGGATCCAAAGATATTCGCGGTGAAAGATTGGTCAACCTAGCCTAGTCAAGAGGGGGATGAGACAACATTCGTACTATTGATGTCAACACCAGTATGGATGACGTCATAATTCATACAACATACATGGCATGTGAAGGAGGTGACATGTGTCATGATGACATCACCATGATGTCATCATGGTGACGTGGAAACACTAGAGGATGCCACGTGTCACCCATATTGGGAATTTCTGGGTCATTCTGTTGACCAGTAATAATTTTCCACATGGAAGTTCATAAAGTACGTACAGTGACATGGTGTTGAAGTGATAGGTTGACATGGAAGGTTGAGTTGGTAGTTGAAGTGGCATCTGTACAGTGACGTGTCGCTAACATGGAAAGATGATGGTACAATGGTTGACCTAGTCCAAAAGGTGGCTACCACATGGCCCAGTCATCGGATGCTACGCGGCAATGGGAAAATTCCCAATGACAACCCATGATCGAAATTTAAAAAAAAATAATATTTGGCAGGTTTGCCAAATATGGCGAGACCCCACTGTTGAGTATTCAAAACATCAATAAAGTTTTTCCCACAAAGTGTTGCTAAAGCCTATTATTATTAAAGACTAAATAATACTAGTAGGTGGGACCCCCTTGAACTATTAGAGAGCATATCTATTTCATTTTTTATGTTGATATGATGTGTGATACACATCACATGGTTGATGAAGATCTTGTTGGTATTGGTTGATGAATTGAGCTTATGAAGGGATGATTTCTTATGTTACTACAACCTATGTTATTCATTAATGTCATTGTTGTCTGTTCTTATCGCACTTGCATAGCAAGCATGTTAGTGAAATTATGTGAAAGGAAAAATACTATAACAATTGCAAATAAAAGGGAACTAGTTCTGCAATACCACATGCAATAATTTGAAGGAAATGAGAAACAATTGGTAGGGGGATATTTTAGAGCTATCCTAACTATACTACATGCATGAAAAGACTTGATGATTATTGCTAAACCCTAGCTAACAAGTAAATGATTATGAGATTGTGATTGAATCACATGTTAGTATGCATATGATTGAAATGTGGTGGCACATTTGGCAAGGTGGTGAACATTGACGTTTACACGATTTTGTTTGAGTTATATGATGTGAAATGGAATATGGTGATCGCTCTACTAGATTTTAATGTTGTGATCATTTCTATACATGTTTGATTAGTCATGTTAATCGAGAATTTGTTGGCATGTACTATTGAGTTAATGAGATATCGGAGGAGGCGGCGTGTATTTACTGCATTCCACCTTTACTCTTCCCATTGGCTACCATACTAGTCGGGCTATTGTTCAAACTTGTTGTTGTGTTATGCTCCAAAATTTTAACAGGGAGGAACCTCTCGACCAACTCTCATTTTAAGGAATTTGATTACAGGTATTTATTTTTTTGGCCATTCCCAATTTTTCTCTGGTTATGAAATGATTATTGGCTCATATGTATGGATTTGTGATTTCCTAAGTGCTACAATGATGCAGACCCCCTATCCCACTTAAGGGTTGTGTGACCTCTCCGTCAGGATCTTCTAGTTCCAGAGCCGAAATGGCTCTTCTGGTTCCAAACTGGAACCCTTCGAACGAACACACAGGTCCCCCCACAAATGCTCAGTTGACTTTTCCAAGCACCAAGCGTGAGCTCCCACAGTACACGACCAAGAGCCGTGACCACACCCTTATCCTTCCTGCCTTTCGTGAATCCTTGATTGTCGAAATGCTAAAATGTCTTGACATTTGATCAACGACTCACAATAATCCCTGGGATCTACAGTGCATGTCTGGCCTTGCTATTTCTCTATTTCGTGATTCGAGGTTTGGGAGACAAGGACCTCTATCCTTCCAACTTGTGATACCTGAGATCATGATGTGGGCCAATGGTCCATATCTTCTTGTGATCGACGGTTTAGGTCGAATCGCGATCTTGTGACTTAGGGGTTTGAAGTGAAAATAACTTCGCCTCCTAGCTCATGATAACCGAAATCACGATGTGGACCAATGGTCCAGATCTACCCATGATCAATGGTTCAGGTTGAATCGCAATCTCGCGACTTGGGGGTTTGAAGCGCAAAGAGCTCTGCCTCTCAGCTCATGATACTTGAGTTCGCAAAATGAACCGACAGTCCATATCTATCTGAGATCGATGGTCACTATTCCTCCTGAGCTTTGGATGTCAAGAAGCCCTCACTGCTAACCTCCTTGCAACTCCACCTTATCCAATGACTTGCGGGATTTCAGCGTTTCTCCTCGAGGACTCTCCACCGTCCATTCAGATCTTTGAGATCTCCCTTCCTGGATCTAC
>JASDQU010880404.1:960-15921 GCA_032191745.1 Picea mariana
CCAACTCTTTTTTCAAGTATGCGCTCCATCTGTGGCTTTTCTGCAACTAGCAATTTTTTTTTCCACTGAACCTCTGGCTGTTCATTTCCTGCTTCTGCTTCCTCAAATTTATAAGGGTACAAATACGAGACATTTAATATCGAAGAAATTTCGATCCCATCGGGTAATTCAATCTCATATGCATTCACCCCAAATTTCTTCAAGACCTTACATGGTCCAATTTTCTTCATCTTTAGTTTATGATATGTTCCCCTCAGGAACCTTTCCTTCCTAAAATGTGCAAGGATCAAATTGCCAACTTAAAACTGAATTTCTCTCCTGTGTTGATCTGCCCTGCATTTATATTCTTGGTTCGAATGTTGCAATCACTCCTTCACCTGGCTAGGAAGCTCCTTCATCGCCTCTGTGAAATCTTCTGCACTAGCGCTCCTAGTAGCAATATGTTCTGAATCCCTCAGCTTAGAAATTCCTCTTGGCTGCATGCCATAGACAATATGAAATGGACTATGGCCCGTGCTCCTGTTGATTGAATCATTATAAGCAAATTCTTCCTATGGTAATATATTGTCCCACTGGCTATGGTGTTTTGTCACCAAAGTTCTTAGCAAGTCTCCCGGACTTTTGTTCACCGCTTCTGTCTGTCCATCCATCTGAGGATGATAAGCTGAACTAAACAAAAATTTAGTTCCCAACTTCTTCCATAAAGTTCTCCAGAAGTTTCCTATGAACTTAGTGTCTTGATCCGAAACTATGCTCCTTGGTAAGCCGTGAAGTCAAATGACTTCTCTGAAAAACAGGTTCGCAATGTGAGTTGCATCACTGGTTTTTTGATATGGAATAAAATTTTCCATTTTGGAAAATCTATCCACCACCAAGAAGATTGAGTCAAACCTTCTTTATGTTCTTAGCAACCCCAATATGAAATCCATGCTGATTGCATCCCACAACCTCTCAGGTATGGGTAATGGTTGATAAAAACCTGCATTCTGCCTCTTTCCTTTTGAGTGTTGACAAATTCTACATTTGTCCACAAATATTTTGACGTATGCTCGCATTCCTGGCCAAAAATATGACTCATTCAACTTTGCAAATGTCTTTTCATGACCAAAATGTTCGGCCAATGCTCCACTATTTTTCTCCTTCAACAAATTCTCCCTCATGGAGCATTTTGGAATACAAAGATGGTTACCCTTAAATAGTAATCCTTCCTGGATCATGTATTCTTCCCACTGGCTTCTATCCCTCAGAATTGGATTCTCAACTGCTTCATACACCTCTTTAAAATTTGGATCATCTCTGTACATGTCCCTGAGATCATCAAAACCCAATGTTTTGACTTTGAACTCCTGCAAAAGAAAACATTTCCTTCTCAAAGCATCAACAACTTTGTTAGCAGTTCCAGAAATATGTTTAATCACAAAAGTGAAATTTTGCATATACTCAACCCATTTAACATGTATTTTATTCAACTTCTCTTGTTGAGTCACAAATTGCAATGCATGATTATCACTATACAAAACAAACTCCTTAGGAATTAAGTAATGTCTCCATTTCTTCAATGCCTGAACAATTGCATAGAACTCCTTGTCATATGTGGAGTATTTCACTTTTGCTTCATTCAACTTCTCACTAAAGTATGCTATCGGCCTCTCTTCTTGGCTCAAGACTGCCCCTATTGTAAATCCACTTGCATCTCATTTCACTTGAAATGTCTTTTGGAAATCAGGCAACACCAAAATTGGTTGTTCTGTGATTTTCTTCTTCAGCAAATTAAAACTCTTTTCAGCTTCTTCTATCCAGTGAAAAGATTTGTGTCTCTTCTTCACTGTGTCCATCATTGGTGCACTAATTCCACTAAAATTCCTGATGAACTTTGGGTAGAAACTATCCAATCCATGAAAACTTCGAACTTCAGAGATATTCTTCAATGATGGCCAATTCTTAATTACCTCCACCTTATCTGGATCCATCCTCAACTTATCTACAAAAATAACAAAACCCAAATAAATGATCTCTGTCTTCATGAATGAGGATTTCTTCATGTTTATCAGCAGCTTCTCTTGCTGTAACCTCTTCATTACTATAGCCAAATGTTTCAGATGCTTTGCCTTTGTTTTACTGAAAATTAGTATGTCATCAAGGTACACAATGACAAATTTTTCGATGAAATCCTTCAGGAATTCATTCATCAGTCTCATGAAAGTACTCAGTGCGTTTGTTAAACCAAACGACATGACAAGCCATTTGTATAACCCTTCATTGGTTTTGAATGTTGTCTTCCATTCGTCACCTTCTCTCATATGAATCTGGTGATATCCACTTTTCAAATCAATATTCGAAAAAACATTTTCCCCACTCAAGCAATCCATCAGATCATCCATCCTTGGCAATGGAAATATGTACCTGATAGTTATTTTGTTGATTTCCCTCGAGTTAGTGCACATCCTCTAGCCTCTGTCTTTCTTCGGATTGAGTACTGTTGGAACAACACACAGACTCAAGATTTCTCTGACCAAACCTTTGTCCAACAAATCCTGGACTTGTCTTTTGACCTCTTCATTCTCCTGTGGTGTCAACCTGTAGGATGCTTTGTTTGGCAAACTAGCTCTAGGTATAAGATCAATTTGATGACTCACACTTCCAATCAGTGGCAACGAACGAGGTAGTTCATCCACTACTATGTCAGTGAACTCTTCCAGCAGTTCCTGAACCTCTTCTGGTAAATCATCTACCCTTGTACTGGTTAAAACAATCTTTGGCTTCTTGACCACAATGAATTGTGGTTCCTCCTTCTTCTTAAACTCTGTAAGAAGTTCCTTTGCACTCATGAGAAGTACAGTGTTACTTACTTCCAGTTTCACCTCTTTATCTTTGATCGGCAACAGCATGTGGTTTCTCCCATTCTTCTCTAGGGTGTATGTGTTCATTCTCCCATCATGAATCACATTCCTGTCATATTGCCACGGTCTACCTAGCAATAGATGACAAACATCCATAGGAATGACGTCACAAATTATTTCATCTTTATACCCTCCTATTTTAAACTCAACTAAACATTGTTTAGTGACATTTACCTGATGTCCTTTTTGCAACCATGAAACTTTGTATGGGCTTGGATGATCCATCGTCTCCCGCTCCATATTTTCCACCATATCTGTTGAAATGAGATTATATGTGCTACCATTGTCTACAATAACTTTACATTTCCTGTCCTTGGTTTTGTAGGCAGTCCGAAAAAGTCTGTTTCTTTGGACCGAACTCTCCACCTCCTTTTCTGGTGTCAAAAGAGTTTTTCGCATTATCAACGATCTTCCACCTTCAACATCCTCTGCCTCAACATTTCACCTTTGTGCTTCGGAAATGTGAGTTTCTCCTTCCTCTTTCTTTTTATCTGGACATTCATAAGACTTGCGTCCGACCTTTCCGCACGTGAAGCATGTTATCACTCTACCTCTTCCTCTTCCTCTACCTCTAGTATGAGGAAAAATGTTGTTATCATCATACTCTCCTCTTTGATCAACATACTTCCTTCTCTGCCCAAAATATTGCCTTTTATGTGAGCTTCCACCTTTCTCAATCTAAGGGTTTTTCCATTCTTCCTTAGGCTTCTGATTTCTATCTTGGACAACTGATTTGCCCCTGGCTTGAATTTTGCCTCGGCCTCTTTGACCTTGTTTTTGGCTCAGCTTCTCTTCTACCTTTAGAGCCATCTGATAAGCATCTTGCACCGTTTGGATGGTCATAATGCTCATCTCATCCTAAATTTTGTATCTCAAGCCATTCATATACCTGGCAACCTTTTCATCATTACTTTTATGATGACCTGCTCTGTTGTTCAGCCTATAAAACTCTTCGGTGTACTCCTTCACTATCATCAAATTCTATCTCAAGTTTTGCATCCTTCAAAACAGAGTAATTTGATAATCGCTGGGAATGAATTTTACCTTCATCTTTGCAATCATCCTATCCCAACTCTTGATTTTTTGCTTACCTTGGCAGTGTCTGTCAGCATGCAGTTCATCCCACCATAATGCTGCATGTCCTTTAAGTCTCGTGACAACATGTTTGACCTTCTTGTCTTCTTCGATATCTTCATAGTCAAAATATGTGTCCAAAGCTCTAACCCAGTCTAGAAGCTCTTCAGAATCCATGTTTCCCTCATAAACTGGAATGTCCATTTTGGCTCTTGCACTCATTCTTGCAACAAATCTAATCAAGCGTTCATTTGCTACATCTTCTGCTGCAATTTCTTCTTCTTCATGTCCAGCTTCATCTTCGCTTTCGGACTCACTGACATCTCCAATATCAGCTCTGCGCCTTTGGTTTATTTCCACATCCACGAGTTTGGCGTGAATGTCATGCAGATCTCTTTCCACTTCCGGATTCTACACCTGCCTACCTCTTTCTCTTGACACCTCCCTATCCTCTGGCAGATCAGGTGTTTGTCTGTCTCTTCTCCTCGGTGGCATGGCTGAAATTACTTCTCACTTTTCCTGCCTGAAATATACAAACAAGAATCAGGCTATAATACCAGATGACGTAGTCCACCAACCCTATCAGCCCTCGGGTCGACAGTCCACTACAGGATCATTCTATATGCCCTTGAGCCGGATTGACTCTTTTGATTCCCATTGGAATCTGCAAAATTATTGATCCACAGGTCCTTTTCAGCAACTCACAATCTCACAAGTTCACGAGTTGAGACTTCGACTCTTCCTCCTTCAAATCCGTGATACCCGAGATCGCAAAATGATTATGTCTCCTTCTCCGTCAGCACCTCGCCCGCATGACCACTAGCTAGGCTAAGAACTAGTGCCTTTCACCTCTCATGCTTTCGCAAGTTCAAAGATTTAACCTTTGGCACCTTCTTTCCCGAACCCTTGAGAGGCGAGATTTGACTTTTCTCCTCTCGTTCTCACTACTCGCGACTTTGCAAGTCGAAGGTTCGAGCCTTCATTCCCTTATCTCCTGAGTTTTCGAGATGTGAGAGGTCAACGGGGTGTTGAATCCTCCAAATGCATGACGTGTGTCCAACTGATTATTTCCTGGGCCCACTTTGTGGTTCTTCCACGTGTCTCTTATGTGCAACCTCAACACTTCGTGAATTTGCCTTTCGCGACTTGGGGCACTCAAACTTTGAGCTTCCACCTTTCGAAACCCCGAATTCGCGAGATCTCTAGATCTCTGCCACCTTTACTTCTCCTAACGGACAGCTGTGATTATTTTGTGACTTCGCTACTCGCCGCTTCGGGACTTTCAGGACAAAACCCTCGATCCCTTAACCTCTGATATGCCGAAATGGAGAAATTTTGACACGTCTTCTACATGGGTCCCTCAATGGAACTTGCCGCCTTTTTGGAGTTCTAGGACTTCACGACTTCGTGAATCTGGATGCTAAGCCTTCAACTCCTCAACCTACAAAACTCCAATATGGTTGATCTCGCGACACATGTCCTTCCAATCAGAAAACTCAGATCCTTTCGGTATTTCGGGACTTCGCCTTTCGCGACCTCGCGAATATTGATGCAAAGGTTTTGACCTTCCAACTCTCGAAACCCCAAGATGTGAAATATGTGAGTGATCCAACGGCTCCGATTTCTCCCAACTGTAACTTCCTGCTCCTCAATGAGATCTGACGGCTTCCGCTACTTTGCGACTCCTCCATGGAGGATTCTAACCATCAATTTCCTCATAGACATTTTCTGCGAAATAAACCAAGTGTTCTTTCGCAAAGCTTGTCCACCCAGGAAATGATATTGTTGCACCTTATTCCAATACTTCAAGGCACTAAACTTCCTGATATTTTTTTCAACAACTGCGAAGACATTATCCTTCCTGAGCTTTCTCCAACTCTAAGTCTTAAATAAGTCTCCCACACGCACTCCTTGCGGCGAATTCTTCAATTACTTCAAAGAATTGAAGTCCTTTGACTCTTCTCACTCCCTACAGTAGTAGTCCTTCAACAATCTTTAAGGTTCACAAACTCTGAGACTTTACTTGGCCTATGCACACCTTGCACGGCTCCTGTCCTCAACTTGCACTTCTGCGAGAATGAGAATAATTGTTAACCCTCCTGAGATTTCAGAGATAAAACTCTGAACTCTTGTCAACGCACTCCTTGCGGACAATTCAACTGCACTCCTTGCAGGAACTCTTGCTCAGATAGAGAAACAATTGAAACTCATTTCCCTTACTCTCTCTCTCTCTCAGATTTTAGACATTTAGCAAGAAATCATACACACATAGAATAAACAACAAATGCATGACAAAAAGAGTAAAACATTCCTTAGCATAACATTCAACAATGCATACACAAAGAATATCACAACACCATGAATCTGAGTCAAAACTCTTTGTATTAATTCAAATCTCTGTGCATGGGTGTTTTCAACTACAGCTCTCTTCTCTCTTCTCTATGCTCTATGCTCATAATGATAATACAACTATACAATGAGGGTGTCTATATCCTGTTTCCCTCTTGCGCTCTAAACTGTCTAATCTAAGAATTAAATTCTATCTACCTACATTCATTACACATAAAGGATCCTATCTACTATGGATGAGAGCAGATCGCTCAAGGTCCTTTTACAATAATACAAGCATGCCTCCACTTAATGACTTCATTAATATTTCAAAACATTTTCAAAAAATGTGCTCGGTGCTTTTCCAGTTGTCTCTCATCTCCGCGTTGGCTCGCTGCTGGCTATGTTTGCACGTCCTTGCGATGCTCCTGCATCAATAAAAATACTAAAGGCGGGCAACAGTGACATGTGAATGGGGCCAACATTGAAATCTTTTCAAACTATATTTGTATGCATTGAAATTTCACCTGGATAGACTATTCGAATGCCTTAATGGTATGCGAGGGTTTCTAGACTCAAATTTCACTCACACACCCACTTTCTTCGATCGTCATATCATCATGGAAACCATAAACCCTATTTTTCAAATGTTCTTGTAGATATGTTAATGATTCCAAGTTTCATATTTGTATTTGACTCAAGGTCTAGCTAGCTTCCAAAGTATCAAATTTTAATTTCAAGTTGATAAACCAAATATTAAATGAATACAAGCATCATTTTATATCGTCGCAAGAGAGACGAATGTAAATAATCTTGCGACGAATTTGCTATACTATCAACGAAAAAAGTTCATCGATAGTATAGCTAATTCGTTGCAAGAATATTGTGTCTAATTTGAATGGTGTTACATGGTTTGCAAGGCGTGTAGGGATTATATTATGGTGTAATGTAGTGTAGTCTATAAGAACAATCTCTATTCCAAACCTCAAAATGGATAGTACCATATCTTGTTCATAAGACAAATATTTTTTGTATGTTTCCTTTGTGGTGGCTCAAGCCCTCAGTACACATGATGCCTTACAATGAAATGTAACAATTTGACTATTGAATGAAAGTGTTATGTCACCCATAGTTAAGGAAATAACTTAAGGTTATTAGGTCCTATTTGAATCTTCTTAGAATTGAGATTTGTTACATAGTCCTTGAAAAAAGACAAAAGACTTATGTAGCGGATATTAATTTTGTCTTTGTGTGGGACATTTTATGTCATTAGTATGTTTTGTACAAAAATAATGGATCTTGGGGACTACACCATGGTCAAGGAATGAGAAAAAAGGAACAAGGAATGAGTAACACACAACAAGAAACAAGGAACGGAAATTGTACCAGGACTAGACACCGACAACAATGACGTGTGAATGGGGCCAACGTTGAAATGTTTTCAAACAGTTTCTGTATGCACTGAAATTTTTCATGCATAGACTACTCGCATGCCTTAATGATATGGGATGGTTTCTAGACTCGAATTTGACTGACACACCCACTTTCTTCCATCATAAATTCATCATGTAAACCATAAACCCTAATTTTCTTTCAAAGTACACAATTTGGTTGACACAAGTTTTAAGTTCTTGTCAGTCTTTCTTCATTTTTCTTTCAGTTTCTACAATAATGTATATACAATGTATCTATGTCATAGTTGTGATGAAAAATCCCTCTTTTTCACTGATTGCTTAATCAACACCATAAAAATACTAGAGGCGGGAAACAATGACATGTGAATGGGGCCAACGTTGAAATGTTTTCAAACTATATATGTATGCATTAAAATTTGACCTGGATAGAATATTTGCATGCCTTAATGATATGGGAGGGTTTATGGACTCAAATTTCACTGACACACCTACTTTATTCCATCATCAATTCATCATATTAGATATCAATTTTTTGGGATTAACTACATAGAGTAAGTCATTAATCTATGACCCATATCCATGAGTATTAGTCACAACTGACCAATAATTCTCATGATTGAATATTCCACTTAGCACTCATTGCATCGAGTGATGCTCACAGGGGTGAAGAAGTGGGATTGAAACTAGTGAAATGAATCACATAGCATCAATCATCACTTCTAGGGATTGCACCCGGTAACCAGGACTTATCAGGTGGTCACCCATCCCAAGATGCCTCTGGCTCAAGCGTGCTTAACTGTGGATTTTTCCCCACATTCAAGCCCACTTATCTTGCTACCCCATTTGCAAAACCTTAGCAAATATTTTTCCTTATGAACTATCTTGTTAGAGCTCCCTTCACTCTTATATTTAAGCATAGAGGGGCTTCCGCAGTGCAACATATTAGATATCATTTTTTTTCGATTAACTGCGTAGAGTAAGTCATTAATCTATGACCCATATCCATGAGTATTAGTCGCAACTGACCAATAATTATCTTGATTGAATAGTTCACTTAGTACTCATTGCATCGGGTGATGCTCACAAGGGTGAAAAAGTGGGATCGAAACTAGTGAAATGAATTACATAGCATCAATCATCACTTTTAGGGCTTGCACCCGATAGTAACCAGAACTTCCCGGGTGGTCACCCATCCCAAGAGGTCTCTGGCTCAACTGCACTTAACTATGGGGTTTTCTCCACATTCAAACCCACTTAGCTTGCTACACCGTTTTCAAAACCTTAGCAAGTATTGTGCCTTATGAACTATCTTGTTAGAGCTCCCTTCACTCTTATATTTAAGCATAGAGGGGATTTCGCAGTGCAACATATTAGATATCATTTTTTTTGGGATTAAATACGTAGAGTAAGTCATTAATCTACGACCCATATCCATGAGTATTAGTCAAAATTGACCAATAATTTTCATGATTGAATAGTCCACTTAGCACTCATTGCATTGGGTGATGCTCACAGGGGTGAAGAAGTGGGATTGAAACTAGTGAAATGAATAACATAGCATCAACCATCACTTTTGGGGCTTGCACCTGGTAACTAGGACTTCCCGGGTGGTCACCCATCCCAGGACGCCTCTGGCTCAAGCGCGCTTAAGTATGGATTTTTCCCCACATTCAAGACCACTTAGCTTGCTACCCCATTTTCAAAACCTTAGCAAGTATTGTGCCTTATGAAATATCTTGTTAGAGCTACCTTCACTCTTGTATTTAAGAATAGAGGGGCTTCCACAGTGCAACATATTAGATATCATTTTTTTGGGATTAACTGCATAGAGTAAGTCATTAATCTATGACCCATATCCATGAGAATTAGTCGCAACTGACCAATAATTCTCATGTTTGAATAGTCCACCTAGCATTCATTGCATTAGGTGATGCTCACAGGGGTGAAGAACTATGATTGAAATGAATCACATAGCATCAATCATCACTTCCATGGCTTGCACCCGATAGCAAGCTAAGTGGGCTTGAATGTGGGGAAAACTCCACAGTTAAGCGTGCTTAAGCCAGAGGCGTCTTGGGATGGGTGACCACCCAAGAAGTCTTGGTTACCATGTGCAAGCCCTTGAAGTGATGATTGATGCTATGTGATTCATTTCACTAGTTTCAATCCCACTTCTTCACCCCTGTGAGCATCACCTGATGCAATGAGTGCTAAGTGTACTATTCAATCATGAGAATTATTGGTCAGTTGTGACTAATACTCATGGATATGGATCATAGATTAATGACTTACTCTATACAGTTAATCCCAAAAAAATGATATCTAAGATGTTGCACTGTGGGAGCCCCTCTATGATCAATTCATTATGTAAACCATAAACCCTAATTTTCTTTCAAAGTACACAATTTGGTTGATGCAAGTTTTACGTTTTAATCAGTCTTTCTTCATTTTTCTTTCAGGTTCTACATTCATGCATATACATTGTATCTGTGTCATAGTTGTGATGAAAAATCCCTCTTTTTCATTGATTTCTTAATCAACACCATAAAAATACTAAAGGTGGGAAACAATAACATGTGAATGGGGCCAATGTTGAAATGTTTTCAAACTGCATCTGTATGCATTGAAATTTGACCTAGATAGACTATTCGCATGCCTTAATGATATGGGAGGGTTTCTGGACTCAAATTTCACTCACACACCCACTTTCTTCCATCATCATATCATCATGGAAACCATAAACCCTATTTTTCATATGCTCTAGTAGATAAGTTAGTGATTTCGAGTTTCATATTTGTGTTTGACTGAAGGTCCAGCTAGCTTGCAAAGTATCAAATTTCAATTTCAAGTTGATAAACCAAATATGAAATGAATCCAAGCATCATTTGATATCATCGCAAGAGAGATGAATGTAAATAATCTTGCGACGAATTTGCTATACTATCAATGAAAAAAGTTCGTCGATAATATAACTAATTTGTCGCAAGAATATTGTGTATAATTTGAATGGTGTTACATGGTTTGAAAGGAGTGTAGGGATTATATTATGGTGCAATGTAGTGTAATATATAAGAACAATATCTATGCCAAACCTCAAAATGGATAGTACCATATCGTGTTCATAAGACAAATATTTTCTATAGTGGGAAAACCCCCTACGGACTACACCAGGGTTCTAAAGTGCAGGCAGAGATAACCGTCTAAAGTCTCCTTCTTTTAACAACTATCCCGACATGACCCCACCATCATATATATATATATATATAAGTATAGGGATCTGGTAGTCCTACCTTAAACTCTATGTCCGGTGTCGATCCCTTTGCACTCAGTTATTTCTCAACTGCAAATCTCCTCCCAAGGCTGACCTGCATTCACCAAAAGACAAACAAGAAACTACAAGCATGCATTATATATATGGATTAGTGGGTTATATGTCATAAAAAAATATGGAAACAAACCATAAAGATTGAAGACATCATTTGGCGGGACGAAAAAAGTATTTCTTTATATTAATCTAACAAAAGTCGTTTACAATATGAGACCGGCAACTGCTCCTCAAACTTGGTCTTGGGCTCCTCAAACTTGGTCTTGGGCTCCTCTTCACCATGCACCAACTACTTCCACATATCCTTCTCCTCTTCAGTCCTCTCTAGGGAAATGGCAAGGGTTTTGCAATGGAGGAAAAGGGAATTATGGCTCAAACTCACAATGTGGTTGCAAAATGTTGGGGCAAAGGGGGAATACTGAAATGGGTAGAGTTTCTTTGCTCTAGTGCTTCCTCCTTGGAATGGGACCCGAACCCCTTATTATATAGGCCAAAAAAGATATTAATGTTTGGGTGAGTGGCTATGGATGGTCAAATAGTTAGGTAACGTCCCAAAATCCCGTTTCCGTTTGCAATTTTTATTTTTCATGCATTTTTGTGAGTATACATAGGTTGTAATGGTGCAGCTAGCATGTGTATGTGAGAAGTAGTAGTGTAGGGCATGCACATATTCAAAAGAATGGTTTTTTAAAAGAGTTGTTCAATGATGGCTTGGCAAATATATCAAGTATGATGGCTTGATGTCAGGTATGCATGTCTGGTACAATTTAGGGATATAACAGATGCCCCCTAATGTGTGAGGTTAGAAGAGAATATGATGGCAAAAATACATTACAAATATTCACCAACATACAAAGCGAGTCAGCCCAAGGACCATAGTTTGGGAGGTGTCATCTGCCAAAAAAAAAAAAAAAAATTGTCTCACCGAGGCGGGCATACCCATGCTCGGGATGAAATAAAACCATGGCTGCCAATAAAATACACTGCAGATCCATGTAATATAACTATATAAAGTGTAGCCGCAAGAAATAAACAACAGATATACATCTCAAATTCAAAATATATACATGTAGAGTATCCATCTTCAAGAAGCCAAATGACGCTTGATGGCTAGAGATGAGGCCTTTAGAGCTCGAGCAACAACTTCAAGATCTTCAAAACTCGGGTAGGAGTGTAATATCAGTGTACAGTTTCACTATCCATAGGTATTCGACGGATCATCGGGAACAGACAAGAGGATCTCTGTAATAAGACATAGAACTTCATTGATTTTGAACAAGGACTTGATTGGGTTTTTAGGATGGTCGGGCATGATGACAAGAGACAAACTACAGAAGGACCGACTCATATTTAGTAAAACTTCCCTTGGACAAAAACACGACAAATGATGAGACTCGGGAAACATGGAATTGACATAAGTCCATGATGCAGGAGGAAACACAAACTCTCCATATGTTTGGAAGGATAACCAAACAGAGGAGGGCACAACTCTGTGTAGCGAGAACATCTTTCTAAGTTCATATTCAATCCTAGAGCTTGAAAAACAAACAGAAGGATGTGCTTTGTCCAAGGGAGACTCATTGTGAAGCCAACAAAAAGAAAATACTTTTCCCTTCCTCTTTTTGGGGTATATTTGATTTTTTTTTCTTTTTCAATAATTTTGGAAATCTTGAAAAAGAATAAAAGAATGCTATGTTACAAAGGAGGAACGAGTGTTGCAGAGATACTAGTTCCAAGCGCAAGGAACACACTGATTCTCAGAGAAAGGAGACATATGCAAGAAAAGGACACTCGGGAAAGTTCCTCCATGGGTCAAGGTGTCAAGATGCAAAGGCAAAGTGCTACAAGGCTTGCGTTTAAGGCATGCTTCAGATGGTTTAGTTGAGAGCAACATGGAGCCGACATTTAGGCCAAAGATGTATGACTGAAAATGCGATTAATAAGACACAATGATAACGTCCTTCGATGTAATTTTAATGAGCCTAGAGAAGGTAAGCTCGACATGTTTCATTTTCAGAGAGTCTGAAAAATAGTAAAAGGAGACTTCACTGGGTTACCTTTTTCGAAGGTAGTCTAGTCGGTTCAAAAAAGGGGTAAACCAACAACGAAAATACGTCTATTCAAAACCATTTAACGAGTGTGACAAAGACAATATCACTCAGCAATATTTTCATATTTAAGGAGTCTGAAAAGAGCTTAACTATGGACTCCGTAAGGAATCTTCTTCTGGACCAATTTAAAGAGTGTGAAGAAACAAGGTCACTCGACCATATTTTCAATTTTAGGAAGTCTGAAAATAGCTTAACTATGGACTCCGTGGGGGTTCCTTTTTCGTAAATTTAGTCCCTCAGGCCCGAAAAAGGGTTAAAATTATACCTGAGAATACTCTTCTAGCGAACCGAAGCTACTAGAGCATATCTTTGTTCGTACAATTGACCGTCCAGACTGAAAAAGGGGTAAACTACCATCGGATAGACGTGCCTTCAAATTTGAGTTTGATGAGTGTGAAGGGTGACAAGATCACTTGGTGAACTTTTCATGTTTAAAGGGTCTGAAAATGGATTAAAAGAAGACCCGTCATTATTTGTGAGTCTCGAGGGTGAGGTTAAGAGTGGTGATGAATCAATGCAAATGAGGCTCAAAACTTGTAATCAAGAAAAAACTAAAAAGGGAATCCCGAGCCTATAGTCATTAACAACGACATAGATGCCAAAATAAAAGAGGATCTAACTAGAGAATCCATGTACAGGTAGGCTCTACCACTAAATTACGATACTTCTAAAGAAGCAATGATGGTTCCACGTCTCAACTATGTGGGGTCGATCCTACGACAAAGTGAAAAAGACAACGAGATGCAGAAATTGGAGGTGAAATCCTAACTTAGATGCAAAAAGTTGGAAAAATGACTTTTTTCCCAAAGGACCTTTAAAATGACCCAAATCTCAAAAATTTTCCCAATACCGAAGGTAACACTTATCATAACATTCCATAAGAAACTTATGAACCATACTAAATGATTTTCAAGCTAGAGAAAATGACAAAAGGGTTCGAAAAAATGACAAAAAGGGACAAGAAAGTCTATAAATAGAATCTTGGCAGCTCATTATCACCATTGAGAATTGAGAATTGAAAAAAAGTCAAAAAACACCCCTTTGCTAAAAGAGTTGATTCTGGGAGCTTCAGTGCACAAAACGAAATTATGCCTGGACCAAGTAAGTACAAACTAGCCCCTCCTGCATTTATATTCTTCCTCTTTTCATTTCCTTTTGTTTCTTTTGGGGGGGCACTGACCTTTAAAAGGGTCAGCCCTATGTGTAAATGGGTTGTCCTAGGATAGCTCGCATATTCTTGTGTGCAGGGAAAAATATGCACGTGCACATACACGACTGTGCCCACTAAAACCCGCGTATACCCTCCAATATGTGAAAAAAATTAAAAAATGAAATATTTAAACTTCCATGAACTTTTCATTTGTAGGATGTACATTCATTGGAGAGGAAGGGATCATGAGGACATTGCTTTTTTGGTCTCACAAGACCCTGCTGCTCTTGCTATCTTAGCTCAATGTGGTTTTTTGAAATTCTTCAAGTGTCCATTCATGAGAGCACAACCCAGGTTGTTGAATGCCTTGGTAGATTATTGGCACCCAGATGCGGAGGAATTTATGCTCGAGGGGCAGTCATTGACTCCAACGATTGAAGATATTTACTTCTTGACTGGTCTCTTGAGGAGAGGGGAACCAGTCAACCTTCGTACTTTCCCCCCTGGGCCTCACAATATAGATGAGTTAATCGGGCTACACTGTGAGGCAGGCACAGATAAAGTGGGTTCTCATGTGCCGATCCAAAAGATTTCCAACCTATCACTAAAAGTGATGGTTTTACTTATTGGGAAAATCACTAGATCTGCGACCTTACAT
>JASDQU010880404.1:16226-28885 GCA_032191745.1 Picea mariana
TCTAGTAATAGAGGACTACCCCTATGCTGGGATCAATTTTTATAGGGATCCGAACATGCCTGTACTTCCCAGAGGTGATCGAGGAGAGATAGGTATGTTTGTTTTTCAAAGTTATTTAATTTTTATTTCTTTTTATATATATCATTTTTTTTATGTGTACCAGAGTATCTGACAACTATGTATATGTTATGTGCATATGTGGTACCAGTGCATCCAACATACTTTGCGAGGACCAGGTGACATCCTCGACTAGAGGCAGGACTAGCCGCAGCTGGGGGACCATCAGAACTAGGGGGACCTCCATCCGGAGAGGCTGAAAAAGTTTTGAGATGGGTGGAGTGGAACCTTACCGCGCTCACTTGCAAAGTCCTAATGACAGAGATCAAGGCTCTGCCACCATCGATGCAACCTCATGTAGTTTGGGTGCCACGGACCTAGGTATAGCTCTTTCAGTGTTTGGAAAATGTTGTTTTTCACTACGCTAGGGCCAACAGGCCCCACCCTTAGCTAGGTTGAACTACTTACATGATGAGGGAACCTTTTGTATATTTTTTAGAGGGCATAAGCCCCATGACTCTTATTGGACCTATATTTTTTGAGTTGCTTGCTCCCACCCATGTACTCTGATACTTTCGATATATATATTTGTTTTTATATATTTTTATGTGTTATGGATTACATTTTATTTACAAATGTATTTACATGTGCATGTGTGTGATTTTTCTTACATGTGTGCAAAATGCCAATCTAATACGTGATTAGCTAGAGTGTCTATGATTTGATTCAATCTCCCAAGAACATGGATATACATAATGCAATCAAAGATTTTTCCTAAGAGACATACCCTAAGGAATCGTCGGTGTAGAGTAGGATCATAAATGTGGTAAACCCCATTTAACTGGGACACAAACAACTGAGCGTCTAAGTAGACTCGAAGGTGAGAGATACCATGTGACAATGTGTCATGAAGCAACTCTAGAACTACGTTGTATTAGGAAACATTGTTTGTGGCATCACCTAAACAGATACCTCCTGAAGATAAAAACTGGCCCTGAGGTGTGAAAATCACCTAAGATGCGGAATAAAGCCTCTGAGTGTATCAGCTAGCACCGTCCGCAAACCCAACGAACACCTCTGATTCACTTGACATCTGCCAGAGTGAAAAATATGACATCAAAAACGACACATCCATAAAACAAAAAGACCAAAACTAAAATAACAATGTACAAGATCTATACATATGTACAAGAAGTCACCCCAGGCGACCCACCTATGAGTAATACTTCTTGAGGTAAAGCCCATTTCTAGGCTCTGCCAAAACATTTCCCTCAAAGTCCACCAAATCATAAGAACCCTTCTTTAGTACCTCCTTCATGATGAAAGGTCTAAACCACATGGGTTTGAACTTGCCTACCCCCAGGGGATCCTTATCTTGGTCATAGACCACGACAAGGTCGCCTTCGAAGAAAATCTGAGGATGAATGGACCGATCATACTGACATTTGAATCTTTGTTTCTCAACCTCGTTAGAGAAGGTTGCATCTCGACATTGCTCATAGAGATTCTCAAGATATAATAAATGCTCTTCAAGTGGTGAAGTGTCTAGCAGTAACTGTACTGCCAACTTTAGAGACAGGATCTGGCACTCTATAGGAAAGACTGCTTCCATCCCATAAACGAGTTGAAAAGGTGAGAAACTAGTTGAAGTCTTAATAGACATTCGGTAGGCCCATAATGTCGACTAGTACAACATAATATGCCAATTTCACTTGGCCGAATTGATCATTCGCTGTAGAATAGTCTTAAGATATTTATTCATAGCTTCCACCTAACCATTCGCCTATGGGTAGTAAGGTGATGAATGTTCTTTCCTCAACCCAATCTTTGACGTTAACTCGGACATTATTTTTTTCTGAAAGTGACTGCCATGGTCAGTGACAATCTCTCTTGGGATGTCGAACCTTGCTATTATCTGGTTAAAAAAAAGAGAGTTGTGGTCTCGCCATCATCTTTAAAAGTTGGCATAGCCTTGACCCACTTCGTGAAGTAGTCTACTGCTACGATGATATAACGGTGCCCCCTTGCTGGAGGGGGATTTCACGTAGTGTAATCAATCCCCAACTTGCTGAAGGGACCAATTGCGATGACGAGAAACATGGGAGAGGGGTGTGCCCCCATCTTCTAAGAGAATATATGACACGAGTGACACTTCTTGACCAATTAAACATAATATTTGATTAATGTCAGCCAAAATTAACCGACTCATAGAATCTTTTGTGCTATTGCCAACCTAGACAAATGACTGCCACATGCTCTAGTGTGGCAATCATTAAGCACGATTTCCGCTTCTTCATGAGTGAGACACTGATGAAGGATGAAATCTACACCTTGACGATACAGAGTGTCCTCAAGTATGAGACAGTTCTTGTCCTAATGGAGTATACGATGACGCTCATCACGAGAAGTAGAGGTAGGGAAATTCAAAGTTTTGAGATAGACTAGTATATCTCCATACCAGGGGTCTAAATACGCGATCAAAAACATTTCTCCTTTAATAGGTGACTCTTCGAGCATAACATCACCTGACTCGACCGAAAGTTCTGAGATGAGTTCTACAAAGACCAATGACTTTTTGGATTTTTCCGAAACAAAATCTAAGTCAAATTCTTGGAGGATAACTATCCATCTACTGATATTTCCACCGATTACATGTCATATCAACACGTATTGAAATGTATTCACAATGGAAATGAAGGTGGTTTTGCAAAACAAGATATAATGACGGAACCGTTGGATAGTATGCACTGCTTCCAACACAAGTTTTTCAACGTCGAAATAATTGAGTTTTGGTCCAACCATGCCTTGTCTCAGGTAATAAATCATGTATTCTTCGAGAAAATCATCCTCCTGAACCAATAACATACCGATGGTCGACTCTACCACAGCCAAGTATAATAAGATATATTTATTATAATCGGGTGTCTGAAGTAGAGGGGCAGACATGAGGGTGCATTTCAACGCTTTGAAAGAGCATTGAGCGGCTTCATCTCAATGAAAAGGAACATCCTTATTTAGTAAACGCATGAAACCCTTTGTGATCTTGGCATAGTTTACGATGAAACGCCATAAAAAGTTCACTTTCCCCTGTAAAATCTGAAGCTGAGGGACTGTGCATGGGGGAGGCAACTGAACTATCACCTCAACCTTGAGAGGATCAACCATGATCCCTGTTGTTGAAACTATGAGACCTAGCAGACGACCCGACGTCACGCAAAAATGACATTTGTTTGGATTCAAGTGGATCCGGTAGTAGCAACATCGCTCAAAGATAAGTTAGACATGTTTGGGATGATCAACTCTCTTATGAGATCGTGATGTTAAATCATCAAGATAATCCTCGACTATGTTTTTGAGATCGTGGAAAGCAAAATACATGGCTCGCTGAAAAGTAGCTCTAGCATTTTTTAGACCAAAAGGCATCTTCCGATAAGAGAATGTACCCCACGGACAGATGAAAGTAGTTTTTTGTTGATCTTCGGGTTTCATCTGTATCTGATTGTATCCCAAAAAACCATCCATGAAAGAAAAGGCCTTGCAACCTACACATTCATCGACTATCTAGTCAATAAATGGTGTGGGGAAATTATCCTTTGGACAAGCCTTGTTCAAATCATGAAAGTTCATACATACGTGAATCGTACCCTATTTGTTGTCTACTAGAATAGGGTTTGACACCCATTGAGTCAACTGCATGGGGTAGATGAAGCCATCTTTGAGCAGTTTCTCTACTTCAGCCTTAATAGTTGTTTCCTTCCTAGGATTGACCGGACGAATCTTCTGCCGAACCGGCTTAGCATCAGGGTATGTCGTGATTTCATGTTTGATGATTCTTGGATCTATGCTTGGCATTTCCTGGTAAGACCAGACAAACACATTATGAAAATATTTAAATAAATCTATGTAGATTCGAATCTCCCCGGGGGAGCAGTCCGCTCCGACAAAGACATTCTCCACGATGCTAGGGGTTTTGGAGATATCAATAAGTATCATTTTAGTGATGGTTTCCATATTTCCTTTGGTGTAAACTGTGTGCATAGCCAAAGGATTTATAGGACAAGACCTATCTCCATTCATAGTCAAAGTGAATTCACCTGCTTCAATTCTTCTTAGCTTTGGGAGGAAATAAGATCTGTGATGGAGATCATCCCAGGGTCTGTCTAGACTAGTCATTGTCTCGATAATTTTCTCATCAAAGGGAAATACTAAATCTAAAGAATTAGTATCAGTGAGGGAACCTTGAGCCCAAATAGGCTCAAGAATAGGATCTAACTCCTGTGCGGGAGTTGGATCGGGGTCGACGAAAGCTTGCTGGACTATAAAGTATGCAACTTATGTCGCGGACAAAGGCATGGCCATGCCATGGTTCCCTGTCCCTTCCATCGTGGCTGATGGGGAAGGAAGAGTCCATGGATCATAAAAGTAAGTTTTACAAAACAAAAAGACTTGAAAGAATTCAGCCCTAGACTGGTCGGGGATAGCCGATATGTAATTGACATTTCTGGTTGGGGGAGGGTAATCGAAAGTACCCATCAAAGGTGGGCACAATCCAACCCCTACATTGATGACATCGGGCTGAGGGTTACCAATCATCGGGAAAATGGATGCCCCCAATGAAGGGTCAAGACAGGAGAAATATAACCGATCAATGGACACAATTCGTCCCTCGTGTGGGAACAACAAGACCCGAAAAAATGTAGCGACCACTACTTGCATAACATAGGTCCAACTCTTTCCTAACAAGAGATTTTAGTTGAGAGACAGATCGACCACTTCAACCTTGATGCACACAGTCTTCCCCCCTAACTACATAGGGAAAGAGGGGATGATTCTATGTGGTCGGAATGAACGACCATCGAAAGTGGTAAGAAGAGTAGGTGACAGAGACAAAACAGGTTGGCCAATGGCCTTCAAACACACCAAAGACATCACGCATGTCAAGGTGCCCTCATCAACCACCATGTAGAAAATGTTCCGAGTAAAAGTTTTCATGGTATAATCTACTACTATCTGAAATGCCACATGGTAGGGGAGATGAGTTTTTAAGTCGGTCGTATCAAACATGATCCTTCTCGGATTACAAGTCTCAACAAATCCTAAGGCAGCTAACAGATCCTTTCTCTGGGAAGGGAATCTCTGGAGGACCTCTAAATAGGACATTGCACAAGGGGTTTGAGACAAATCCTCCACCACAGAGTATTTATGGGTGGCCCTTGCATTTGGATTATGGGAATCTTTCTTGAACTCACCTTTTGTGATGCATTTCATTGTTTCTCCCAACGTATTCTCAATCTGGAGAGGAAGAGGTGGGTTTTCGGCTTCTTTACTCTTCTTAAAGGTGTTTGGCATTCCATAGTCATATGCTCTAGTGTTTATATAGGCATCACCTTTCATCATATACACATTCACAGATGAAGGATTAATCAAAGATGGAGGGGGTCCCTGACTGCCCCCTTCTGCGCTCGAAGAGGCTTGAGTTAAATTTTTTCCATGTTGAAATGGGTTCGTTAACACAACAGGTTGTTGTTGTGTCAAAAACTTCTGGGCCATCGCAAGTCGAGGGCACGGGTCAGTCAGATGGTCCTTCGTGCAAAGGTTACACAGATACTTCTACTTTTTCTTCTTTGTGTTTCCCCCGCCAACATTATTGGTGGGTTTGTTATCCCCATTTTCCTTCTTTCATTGTTTCTTCTTTCTATCAAGCTGTTGTGTGGCCTTCGGTTTTATCGATTGCACATTGTGTACATCCAACGTTTGAGTAGGGGGAGCATCCGAAATTGTGGTTTCCAATGCGTGAACAGTCACCAGGCGGGTATAGTCGATGGTAGGGTGGACCACAATGAGAAGGGTATCAAGCCAAAAACCTATCAAGGATATTGAAAGAAAGTGTTCAAGAATATGACTGAGGACCACGAACGAATTTGAGACCCATGAAGATTTGTGGCAAATGCGATCAACAAAACCTCAAGATAATCCCTCTATATGTGTTCCCCACTACACTTGGTCTGGATTTGAAGGGGTTATCTCTGCTACCTTTTCGCAAGTGACCTCATGTTTATCCCCTGTGTTATAGGGGGGTCCCAGATAACTTTCACAATTACTAGACTTTCAAGAACTCCCTAGCACAGACTCTTATGTTTGTTTTTGTAGCCTTGAAGAGTTTCCTCTCCAATCCTAAATCAAGGCTCTAGCCTAGACTAAATTGATGGACCTTACAAACACAAATTCTAATAACTTTTAATTAGGCATTAATTTTAGTGTTTGTCTTAAGTCAAAGGGAATGGTAGTGAAACTAGTGATGTTATTGAAAATACAAAAGAGAAGAGCATAAAATGAAATTGAAAACAAACTACTTCTTCTTCACAAATAAATATTTTCCAATTTAAACTCTTTCACCAAACTTTTCGTAACTATTTTCCTTAGATCTTTGAAAAGAAGGACTTAAAACAAGATTTCGCTCAACTACAAGCTACTTAATGTCCTAAGTATTCCAGTAAATAACTTAACAAAACTTTATTTTTCCTTGATAAACAAAGCAACTAACCTAAATTACTTTTACCAAACAGAGAAATGAAGAACTCTTTTTTTTTTATTGTTTTATGCTTCAAAACAAGAAATTTGAAAATGAATTCTTTTCTTTTCTTATAAAGAAAAAAAGGGAAAAATGACGACAAAACAAGACCAAGAAATTACTTCTATCCCATCACAGATCGTAGGGAGTCACTGACAGTACCAAACAGGAAGATCAGAACAGACTCACAAACTTGTCTCAATACCCTAATAAAGAAAACACAAGAAATATTTGATAAGCAAGAGCTATACTGAGGTCAAACCTAGGCTACTGACTACTATACTAGATACCAAGACTAGGTCAAGAAAAACCCTGAGAAGTATGACTTCCGATAGTGAAGACGATGACTACCTCTTCTTTAAATAAGATCTTCTCAACATAGGCACGCTACTAACACTTCAGCAGCCAGCATATGTACGCGGGCTATCTAAAGGCAGGGTGCGTATGTATGCATGCAGACCCACTATAGGGCGCGTACACCTCTGTAACTTCTAAAAAATGAAAACTAACAGTCAAGCAAACCAGGTAGGGAGAACTGGTATTGAATACTAGAATCCCTTAAAGACACATAAACTCATAGAAACTCAAAAAAGGCAGTTAAACCAATTACAACACCCAAAAGAGCATCCCCCAAAAAACCCTAGAAGCTTCTCCAGTATGGTTGCCAATTCTGCTACAGCAAGAAAAAACCCTACAGACTACACTGGGGTTCTAAAGTGCAGGAAGAGCTAGTCATCTAAAGTCTCCTACTTTTAACAACTATCCCAACATGACCCCACCTTCATATAAAAAAAAAACAAAGTATAGGGATCCAGTAGTCCTACCTTAAACTCTGTGTCCGGTGTCTATCCCTTTGCACTCGGTTGTTTCTCAACTACAAATCTCCTCCCAAGGCTAACCTACATTCACCAAAAGACAAACAAGAAACTACAAGCATGCATTCTATATATGGATTAGTGGGTTAGATGTCATAACAAAAAATGGAAACAAACCATAAAGATTGAAGACATCATATGGCGGGACGGAAAAAGTATTTCTTTGTATTAATCTCACAAAAGTAGTTTACAATATGAGACCAGAAACTACTCCTCGAACTTGGTCCTGGGCTCCTCTTCACCATGCACCAACTTCTTCAATGTATCCTTCTCCTCTTTAGTCCTCTCCAGGTAAATGGCAAGGGTTTTGCAATGAAAGAAAATGGAATTCTGACTCAAACTCACAATGTGGTTGCAAAATATTGGGGCAAAGGGGGAATACCGAAATGGGTAGAGTTTCTTTGCTCTCGTGCTTCCTCCTTGTAATGGGACCACAAACCCTTATTTTATAGGCCAAAAATGATAGTAACAGTTGGGTGACTGGCGATGGATGGTCAAATAGTTAGGTAACATCCAAAAATCCCATATTCCTTTGCAATTTCTATTTTTTGCACATTTTTGTGACTATACAAGAGTTGTAATGTTGCAGCTAGCATGTGTATGCAGAAAATAGTGGGGAAGGGTGCATACATCTTCAAAAGAATGGTTTTTTAGAATATTTTTTCAATGATGGCTTGGAAAAGATAGGAAGTAGGATGGCTTGATGCCAAGTATGCATGTCTAGTGCAATTTAGGGATATAACAATATTCTCTGTATGTTTCCTTTGTGGTGGATCAAGCCCTCAATACACATGATGCCTTACAATGAAATGTAACAATTTGACTATTGAATGGTAGTGTCATGTCACCCATGGTTAAGGAAATAACTTAATTTTCTTAGGTCCTATTTGAATCTTCTTTGAATTGAGATTCATTACATAGTCATTGAAAAAAGACAAAAGACTTATGCGGCGGATATTAATTTGGTCTTTGTGTGGGACATTTTATGCCATTAGTATTTTTTGTAAACAAATAATGGATCTTGGGGAATACACCATGGTAAAGGAAAGAGTAAAAAGGAACAAGGAACGAGGAATGAGGAACGAGGAACACACAACAAGGAACAAGGAATGGAAATTGTACTAGAACTAGACACCGACAACAATGACCTATGAATGGGACCAAGGTTGAAATGTTTTCAAACCATTTTTGTATGCACTGAAATTTGTCATGGATAGAATATTCACATGCCTTAATGATATGGGAGGGTTTCTGGACTCAAATTTGACTGACACACCCACTTTCTTCCATCATCAATTCATCATGTAAACCATAAACTCTAATTTTCTTTCAAAGTACACAATTTGGTTGACACAAGTTTTAAGTTTTTGTCAGTCTTTTTTTATTTTTCTTTCAAGTTCTACATTAATGTATATAAAATGTATCTGTGTCATATTTGTGATGAAAAATCCCTCCTTTTTCATTGATTTCTTTATCAACACCATAAAAATACTAGAGGCGACCAGCAATGACATGTGAATGGGGCCAACATTGAAATGTTTTCAAATTGTATCTGTATGCATTGAAATTTGACCTGGATAGACTATTCACATGCCTTAGCGATATGGGAGGGTTTCTGGACTCAAATTTCACTGACACACCCACTTTCTTCCATCATCAATTCATCATGTTAACCATAAACCCTAATTTTATTTCAAAGTACACAATTTGGTTGATGCAAGTTTTAAGTTTTCCTCAGTCTTTCTTCATTTTTCTTTCAGGTTCTACATTAATGTATATAAAATGTATCTATGTCATAGCTGTGATGAAAAATCCTTCTTTTTCGTTGATTTCTTAATCAATACCATAAAAATACTAGAGGTGGGCAACAATGACATGTGAATGGGGCCAACGTTGAAATGTTTTCAAACTGTATCTGTATGCATTGAAATTTGACCTGGATAGACTATTCACATGACTTGACAATATGGGAGGCTTTCTGGACTCAAATTTCACTCACACACCCACTTTCTTCCATCATCATATCATCATGGAAACCATAAACCCTATTTTTCATATGTTCTAGTAGCCATGTTAATGATTCCAAGTTTCATATTTGTACTTGACTGAAGGTCCAGCTAGCTTGCAAAGTATCAAATTTTAATTTCAAGTTTATAAACCAAATATGAAATGAATCCAAGCCTCATTTGATATCGTCGCAAGAGAGATGAATGTAAATAATATTGCTACGAATTTTCTATACTATCGACGAAAAAAGTTCGTCGATAGTATAACTAATTCGTCGCAAGAATATTGTGTCTAATTTGAATGGTGTTACATGGTTTGCAAGGAGTGTAGGGATTATATTGTGGTGCAATTTAGTGTAGTCTTTTCTTTGGTCAAAAGTTGGAAATAGGGAATGATCAATTGTTTCAACCTCATTTATGACATAAAAACTCTCAATCAATAGTTGATAATATTCTCGATCAAGAGTTTAAATATTTTCAACCAAGAATCTAGGGGGGAGAATCATAACCCTCGACCAAGAATATAGGGGGAGAATCATAACCCTCGACCAAGAATCTAGGGGGAGGATCATAACTCTTTTTTGATACATTTTAAAATGTTTCGACCAAGAATTTTAACTCTTATCCAAAAGATTATTTAACTTTCAATCAAGATATTTCAATGACTATTTTCTTGATTGAAACAATAAATATCACATTTCTTCACAAGCTTCTTTCCAAAAAGTGTTACTCATCTTTGCATTTTCACCCACTAGTACTTCCCTTGGATGAAGTTGTCCACTTGCACCAATCCCACGTCTTCATTTCCCTATCATTATGTTGTTGATGTTTTATCTCTATATTTCCATCACCCATGGTTACGTCATCAAAATGAGGATGGAAGGAAACCTAAAATGTTGTTAGATAAAAAGAACCTAAAGTCAAGTAGTAGCCCAAGGAGAGGATTCAAGGAAACCTATAGTTAAGTTTTCAAAATGATGATGGAAGGAATCCTAAAAATTTTGTTAGATTAAATAACCTAAAGTGAAGTGGGATCCCAAGGAGAGGACTCAAGGTCATCTTTAGCACACTTGAGGTAAAGATTAAGCTCAAACAAAAAATAGTTTTTATTATTGCACATCATAAACAAAGATACAACACACTTAAATAAGTGTTGTGAGATCCAACTTATTCCACTCTTGGAGGGAGAGGTTGAGAGAATATCTCAACTTCCTCCAACTAACCCAACCCAATTTCTAAACTCTAGGATGCATCATAATGAGGCATTATTTCTAGCACCCCCCCTTAATGCCTACATCACAAAACATAACAAAAGGTTAGAACACAAATTTTGTCATGTCTATCTCACTGGTCCTCATATGCAGTTACACCCATATCTGAACTTCATAGACACACTCTTTCTCTCCATCATATTCGAGCTACCAATTCATCCAACACAAATACAACCACTTCCGACCATCTTTGAAGTATTTATAGGATCAATGATTCTAAACTACCCCAAAGAATAGTCTCGATACTAAAACTTTCAGTAATCGATATTACAAAATGACCCTTTTTACACACACTCAGTGACACAATGATAACACGTAACTGATGATCTTGGAGCACCGAAATACAACAAGAATCAATTTTTTTTACAATACATAACCAATAACTATATTCTATAAAAGTTTAAGAGATTATTGAGAAGGCTCATCATCACTAGATGAGTATTCATGAATAGCACCTGGTGAGTCCTCAACTATGTTATATGACTCTTTTGGTTTTCCTTCTAGATATCACTAGCACGTGTTTTGCAATTCAGTGTTGTATGTCCATGTCTTCGCCAGTAGAAGCATTCAATGTTTTTATTTGTTCTTCCCTTGGATAATATTGCAATTTCAACATGTGAAGTGACTTCCATGTCACCTTCCTTCATCCTCTTTTCTTCTGCTAAGAGTGCTGAAATCATGTCTTCCAGATTTTGAGAGGGTAATTGAGTTAAACTAAAAATAGCATTGTCATATTTTGGAGACAAACTATTCAACAAAATTTCTTTTGCATCATCTTCATCGACTTTAGAGTCGATCTCTCCCAACTGTGATAACAAAGACTTTAGATCATTTATGCAAGAATACAATGATACTTCATCATGCATTTTTAATTTGAATACTTGTGATTTTAATAAAAAATTAGCATTTACAACCTTTTCCCCAAATATTGTACTCAATTATACCCACATTTCTTGAGAAGATTTTTCCAAATCTATTAGGTGTAGTTGGAAATCTACAAGAGACAATCCAAGAATGGACTTGGCTCCATCCTCTCTTTTCTCCCATTCAATTAATTTCTTGGGATCTGTAGGTGCCTTCTTTATACCTTTTACTATTATCTATAAATTCTTATGCATCATTTGAAGTTGTATTTTTACTTTCCAAGTATGGAAATTAAAACCATTAATTTTTTCCAATGCAATATTCTCCATATCAACAAAAAACTTTAATCAGAAAATGAATACCTCTGCAATCAATAGATATGGCAGTGTTCCTTCCTCTGTGCAGATTACAACAGATCATGACAATCTCCTATTCCTCTTTCCTGACAACGAATCTCCTACGATCTGGTACAAAAAATCTTCTGTGATCTGGCTATAACGTGACCACTAGAGAAGACAATGAATGATTCTTGAAAACATTTTCCAGGGTCTATTGGTGGTAAAAATAATGATATGTGCCTTACCTTAAGCTATGGCAGTCATAATATGTGACAATTTGCAAGAAATTCCTTGCGAATGGTGGTAGCGATTCAATAATCAAATCCGCAGAGGCGACTCTTTAGTGGATTAACAATGATTCTAATGGTTAAGAACATGTGTTTTCTCCTAAGAGGTCACAAGTTCAAATCTAGAGGGGGGTAGGGTATGTATACCTCCATAGACTTTACGAGTCAAATCACTAGGCGGAGGGGATCCCTTGTCCTACAAACAAGGGGGTCTCATACAACAATTTGGTGTTTATCTTGTCATTAGAGCTAAATTTGAACGGGGATTTCATTTATCTTGTTGATATTGACATCCTTTTGTATGAGATGGTCAATGACAATGGTTTGTGTGACCTAGAAGGAAGATTGAAAACATTATGGGTTAAAAGAAAATTGAAAACATTATGGGTT
>JASDQU010880406.1:25618-39139 GCA_032191745.1 Picea mariana
ATGCATCCATTCTATCAAATCAAACATTAGGTAAACACTTCTATTCAGAACTATTTACAAGCACATAAAACTGAACATGCGATTATGGCATTAACTTCCAATAACACTTATCAGAAATAACACCAGAGGTGATGCAACCACTGAGAGGGGTGCTCATTTCCACCCAACCGTATGCTCAGTGACTCCCAACGGATTTACCACTAGCCACCCTCGAGTTGAGACCACGATGTTGCGAGGCTGCATCTCGGTTTTCCAGTGACCGAGAATGAGGGTTACTCTCCCTCTTCTCTACTATCACTCACTCTGTATTTTCCAGAGTTCTTCTTCCTTCCCTCGCGTCTTCCCCTTCGTGCTTCTCCCTCACACCTTTTCCTCTTGCAAGGTTGTGTGTGGCGCGACTTTCCTCACACTGGTCAGGCCTGAGACTCCTACGGATGGGTGGTTCACCTCCCCCATCCCTCATTAATTTCTCAGGAGCCATCTACCTACCAGCCTGTGAGACATTAAATTCGAGCCAGCGAGCCGCTCTTGGTTCTCCAGGCTAGTGAATTCCAAATACGATATTGGTTTCAGTAGAAGTTAACGCCACCTTTCCAGGTGCCTTCCACCACCTTTCTTCAGCCATCGTGGTCTCTTTTTTAGCATATCCCCTCTCAAAAATCCTGCAATTTATATATATTCATAATATTATTCACATTCATCGACCTTTTTCACAAGGTCCATTCACATCACACATTCACATTTTTGAGTTTTCCATAGTTCTTGACCAGTATAGTTATTTTTACAAACTGGGGGAAACAGGGTGTTACACATGTCCAAGTGTTCATGTGAACTCCCCACTGAAGATATCAGGGTTCGAGAGGTAGCTGAAAATGGTTCTCTAGATATCTACACTGATCATGTGGATCAAAATATGTAGATCTCTTGTTGGCGTGTAGTGGGAAGACCTAGGTTTAATCATCAAAATACCAATAAAACCCTTAGACACCAACCTTTTCGGCATCACCTGCAAGCAAGTAAAGTCTCACCCAAGGCATCTAGAGGAGCTGCAGGAACCAAGGTTCTACAATGATGAGGAGAAGTGAGCCAGTCTTCATGTTCTTACTACCATTTACTCATGTGTGCAGTTCCCATTAGTTAACAGTTACTTAATATTCAATATATTCTATGTGCTACATTCTCCCACTTAAAATTTAGTCATTTTGATAGTTATATTATTGCACAACATTACAACATGAACCATACATTCAACATACTTAAGCATATATCATCATTGCACCATAACATTAAACAACATAAAATGAAAAGAAAACACATCACAACACATAGGTTTAATTTGGTTCACCCAACATGGGCTACATCCACAATGAATGAGTTTTTGTCTTAGTCATTGATAATTCTCTTACAACTACATACTATGCTACAAAATATGCAACAATAACATTACCCAAACACTCCTAACTCTTATGCTGTAGTGTGAGCTTCACTCCTCAATCATACCTCAATATTTTTCCTTCGCTCGATTCAACTTACCCAAAAAGCATTTAGAACTTCATACATGTCAAACCCCTTTACCCAAAATCCCTTTACATATTTACACATCAAAATAGGGCTAAGATCGTTACAAAGTGGAAAAAATGTCCAACGGTCTATAACCTCTTTTTTTTCCTTTTGTGCATTGTCCCATCGTAGATCTTTTTATTGCGCGCTTTGAATCCTTGAAGTCTACTCCCATCACGCACTATGGTCCATCTTCTATCTTCCTTTTTTTCTTTGAGTTATTATGGCGTAGTTCCCAAAACTTAACTAAAATGACTATCCAACAAGCCCCCAACACTCACATGCGGCTCGTCCTGAGCCACTCATACCTTCTTCTAGTGCTCCATAAATTTTTCTAAGGTCTCCTTCGCTGTCACAACCTTCTCCTTGACCACTAGTTCCTTCTGCAAAATTTAGTCAACTATGTTGACAGTGACTCGAGCCTTCATATTCTCAACACCTTCATCAACTACCTGTTTGATTATTCCTTGGGTTTCTGCTAAGGTTGTTGTCACTCTTATGCTTCCTCATGTATAACTTCTATATGTTGTGCGCAAGCCTACTTCTCTTCCCTTAGCTGATTCATTTTTGAGTACAACTTTTTGTTCTCATTCATAGAAGTTACCACCTAATCTGGCGGTAATGTGCCCATCATGTCTTTGAATTTATGTGACTTTTCCTATGCATCTTGGATCTTTTGGTTGATCGCTTGTTTCTCCTTATCCTCCCTGAGTTGTATCCAAACTCCCATAATCATTGTATACAATTGAGAACACTTTACTTCTGGAGTCTTTATACTTTCCACTGTTGTTGTCATGATTTTCTCCCTCTTCTCCCTCTCTTTTGGTGGAGTGCTTGGTGTCATGCGTCCTTCTAGATCAATTATTCATGCATAGAAGCCTTGAATAAATTCACTAATCTTCATTACTTAATCTTCCACAGGGGCCTCCTTCCCTGTCTGCACCTATGGGAGTATTTGATATACCTTCTAGAATGCCCGTTGCATTCGTTCCACCTACTGTGTGGCCTCATCTCGCTATTTCTTAACCTTGTTGTACTCCATATCCAATGCAACATTTTCTACTATAACCTTGATTAACTCATTGGATGTATTCTTACACATACATTCATCTCTTGCATTGTGCTCATCTGTAGTTCTTGCAATACATCCATTAGAAGTTGTGATAACATTAAGTCAATGTGACCTAGTGCCCTAGCCTATTCTTGGATTTATGTCATGGGGAATTCGACTGCCATTGTCGTTATCTTAATCAATCTCCATTCTCCTATGACTGCTAAGGACTAGGAGATTGTTGGCCCTGCCTCTCTAGTCTTGGCAATGCTTGTTATTGGTTCCTCCTCCGTCTGTTGTGCTGACGTGATGTTTGTTTCTTCTAATCGTTGTCATAATTATGCCATATGTTCTTGCATGTTCATCTCTTCATGTTGTTGTTTTGCATGTTGAAACGCGTTGTCGGTGACTCCTTTTACTTGGTCACGTATTTTCTCCAAATATTCCTCTATTAAAGCCTGGATAGCCACTTCCTTACTGAATTTGTGCTTCGGTTGTTGTTTTCCGGGTCTCCCTGTCTCTGGATCCTTCCTCTTCCTATCATTGCACGATACTATTTGTTGAGTTGTTTCCTCTAGGCCCTTTCCTTTGTCCTGGTCATCTTCTCCTTCTTCTTCATCCCCATCGGTCTTGTGTTCTTTTAGGTTTTGCTTCTCAAATGGCTCTATCTTTGTTGGTGGAATCTTCCCCTCATATTCCCAATTGACCATAATATGGGCCATGGCCCACATTTTCTTCAGTCAATCAGTATTGTGTTGGTAGCCACTACTAATCTGGGTCCTTATTTGCTTGTATGTACATGTGGTGACGCCCTACCTTAAAGCACATCACTGCCTTATATGCCTCAACCACTTGAGGTGGTATGTGCAGTGTCCTTTGGATGATTTCCCTGATAGTTTCCTTATAAATATAAAATGTGACATTACTTTCCATCAGTCATGCCTTATGCGTTGTATACCAAAGGTTTTGATACCGTGCAGCTAAACAAGTCTTCTCTGTGATTCCCAAAAACTGACTATCATCGGGCTCCCTCCAAGCCGATATTTCTATTAATATTAGTAGCCAATCATAATGGAACTCGGTCCCCTTATCCTACATTTCTTCCCAGTTAATAAAAAATGGTTCCCTTAGTGTTGGGACACATATGCTGGTAACGTCCAAACCGCGTTGCCGATGGAATGTATGGAATTTTTTCTTCGTGATCTCAACAAGAGTTTTCTCATTCTTCTTATCAAAAAACAACAAATATGGTTCCTCCCCTTGCGACAAAAGACCGATGATGCACACTGTCAAATTTGTATCAATGGATACTAGCTTATTGAGCCACATGTATCATCCATGCACACAACTTAGTAACATTTTTACACATGCATTGATCTCATGGCTTCCTTCCAAAATGGAATATATCGAATAGGTTTAGAAGACCTTCTTTCTGCAACCTTGTAGTGCACACATGTGGTTCTATGACTATTATATGAGTCTCAACGCTAATATACCTCCTCAGGAACTTGTTGGGTACCATATCAAGAAACTTATTCTCATCGGTGATGTCATGGTCTTCATATTTTAATGTAGGTATCAGGCCTAACATGTCCCCTTCTACAATCACACCTTATGGAATCAGTGGCTCCATGAGTGAATACTTTGCTTCCCTTTGTAAATGGACCTGTTTTGTTGGTGGATTTTTCAGTGGGATATAATCCTAGTGGAATCTTGATTTTGATGATGATGCCTCCTATGTTTCTACCTTAGGTGGTGCCATCGTCCTCTATGACATTGGTATCAACTTCCAAATGATTTTGGAACTTAGTTTTTAACTTCAGCGCTCTATGCGAATTCTGAATGACAATATCCTTCCCCCATCGACCCTTTGCTTGCCTTTATACAACATTGTCAGTTATGGATTCCCTTCATGCCTAAACTTTCTGTCCAATCCACTAATAATTTTCATTCATTACCTGCCTTAATGCTCCATTACTTTGTATCTTTGGAGAATTCTTTGTTCGATTCTATAACCTATCAAGATCTTATGCATTTAATGTTACACAATGCCACTACTTCACCATTATGGTAGCTCTTTATTTCACATCCCATCATGGATTGTCTTAAATGCTCTTAGTTGTCATATGCATAATCTCATCTCTTTGTGTGATCTCTTCCCTCTACGCGATCTCTTCTCTTTACACGATCTTTCTTCCTTCGTCTGTGCATTCTCCTGCCTGCTTCTTTCTCTTCCGTGAAATTTTCTTGATTTTCCTCTTTACCTGCTAGCCTTAACTTCTTGGACTTCTCAACTTTCGACTTCTTCCCTGAACTGTTTTATTTTATTTTTCCTATGTTACTTGATTTTTCTTGTTTTACTTGTTTTTTTCATAGTTTTCCGCCTTTCCTACTATAGTACATTACTATGCAAGTTATTCTACACATCTCCCCTAGTGTGCAAAAGGATGGTTTTCCCTGTACAGTTTCAGTCGACTCCCATTCACTAGTCCTTCCATGACTTGTCCATCCAACTATTCTAACTAAACAACACCTGCTCCAGCCACATATCTGATCATGTATGGCCCTAGCCAGTGCATCCTGAACTTCCCTGGGTGATGTAAAAACCTATTGTCATAGAGAAGTACTATATCTCCTATCTGGAACTTCATTTTCTTGATGTGTCTATCCTTCCATGCCTTTTCATGTTCCTTTTGTACTTGTTGATGAAACCCCGTGACAAATCGAACTTCCTCTAACACTAGTAATTGTGATAGTCTTTCTTCTACTGTGTCGAAATCCATAAGGTCATCGCAAAAATGCGCAGACTCGGTACAAGAAACTCCATGGAAATGACTGCTTCCTGCCCATACGCTAATCTAAAGGGTGGTTGACCTCCCAACTTCTTGCATGTAGTTTTATAATCCCAAAGCACTGCATGAATCCTTAAATCCCAGTCATCTTGTCCTATGTTGAAAATCTTGGTTAATGCATTCTATAGTATCTTATTAAAGGCCTCCATGGTTCCATTAGCTTGTGGGTGATATAACGTGCACTTCTAATTCTAAATCTGGAACTCTTCTATCAGTGTTGTAATTGTCTTGTTAAAAATGTGAGTCCCCTAGTCGTTCATAAGTACTTTAGGACACCCAAACCTTGTAACTATGTTCTCAAATAAGAACTGTGCAGTTGTCTATGCACTATAATTTGTAACTAGTTCTGCCTCCGCCCATCTTGTCAAGTAGTCTGGCATGGTAATTATGTACCTGGCTCTAGTTCTCCTCATTGGTGGATTAATTAGTTCGAAAAAATCCACTGCCCATTTGTCAAATGTCTACAAGGTAACCTTGCGGATTCAAAGGCATCTCTTCCCTTCGCCATGATCTTCCTACTCTCTGGAAAACATCTCATCTTTGAAAATATTCCTTCACATCCTTATGGAGGGTGGGCCACCAAATCCCTACACATAATATCTTCTACACTATGTCCTTTCCTGTGTAATGTCCTCCTGCAATTCCATCATGTGCCTCTGCTAGTATCATTGGTCTCTCATGTTTTAGCACACAATTTCGCAGTATCCCATATATACCCAACTTGTATAAATTTCTTACGATCAACTGATAATCTATTTCTCTAACCACTAGTTTCTTATTTTGTGCGACTGTCATATCAGATGGAGCCACTCCTATCCTCAAATATTGGAATTTTTTGGAAAAGTCGTCGAATACCATTTTAACTAAGAATAAATGTGCATCTGGTAAACTATCATCTAGGTTCTCTGTGTATTCTCTTGTTAGTATTCACAAAAAATGGTCTGGTCCTGCATTTAGTTTCTATGGCTTCACAATAACTTTGAAATAATACTCATGGAAGGACAATAACCATCTATAGATTCTCCCCCCCCCGCAACACTAGATTGTTCACTAAATATATAAGTGCAAAATGGTTTGTATACATCTTGAAATGGGACCCCAATAAATCGTGTCTAAAATTTTGCAAGGAATAAACCATTGCCAAGCCTTCCCTTTTGGCTATCGTGTAATTCTTCTCAACAATCGACAACTTCCTACTAGAGAAAATAATTAGATGGTCTAACTCTCCCTCTCCTTGCTAGGCTAATACTGCATCGAGCGCTATCAATGTTGCATCCACATGAATGTGAAATTGTTTATGTCAATATGGGAACACTAGAATGGGGACAATTACTAACTTCTTCTTCAATACGTCCAGGCACTTCTGCCAGTCTTCATTCCACTGAAACTTAGCTTCTTTCTTTAATAACTTCTACATTGGAGTTGTAATCTTCACACAAACTTTAATAAATTTCATGTAATAACTTGTATGACCCAAATTTGTTCTCAACTATCACACTAATTCAGGTGGTGGAAAATTAACAATCATTGCTATCTTTGAATGATCAACCAACAAACCCTACTTACATACCACATGACCTAACAATATCCCAAACAATGCACAAACAATACATTTCTTCAAACTTATTGAAATATGATATTTTCTTCATCTATCAAGCATCAAAATTATAGTTTCCATGTTATCTTTCAATAGGCTAAACACATTCCCATCATCTAAGTACACTTCAAGAAACTTATGAATAAATTCCTTAAAGGATGCAACAACTACTATAAAAGACAAAACATATGCATTCTTTAACCCAAACAACATCATTGTGTACTGAAAGCTTCCCCATTCTATCAAAAATATTGTCCTATGTCTATCTTCTCACACAATATTTATCTAATGGTATCCTGAAAAGTCGTCGGTGAACGAGTAAGCCTCCTACCCTCCTTCGTTTTCTAAAACTTCATCTATAAAGGGGGTTAGAAATGGGTCATGCAAACAAACATCATTCAACTTTCTTAGGTCTACACAAATTCTAATGCTCCCTATTTTCTTATCTTGAACCACCATTGGACTTATCCATTCAGACTCTGCGATGGGTTCAATGATACCAGCGTTTATCATTTTGTCCAGCTCTACTTTCACTTTTTCCTTGTAATTAATATTCAATCTAGTGTAAGGTCTCTATCTTACTAGCTTAGCATATGGTTTTAATGGGATCTTAATCTCTCCCAATTCCAAAGTTATTCCCTTCATCTCTGGAAAGGTTGTTAGAAAGAGATCCTGATACTCACACAATAGGTCTGCAATATTTTCCACAGTCTCATTGTTCCATTAATCACCAATATTTTCCAACTTCAATTTCTCCTTCATGCCAGTGTTCACTTTATGCACCCCAATGTCTTCCTGTATGCATCTGATTCAAGTTTTGGACCCACTATGTCACGCTCCCCTTCAGTCTATGGTACCTATACATTTCTTGGGTCTTCTTTTTCTTAGTCTTCCTCAGTAACATTATAACATTCTAATATTTCATGGATTTTTGTAGACTCTCTCTGCACACTACATGCAAGTATTATTTCTACTTGACCTTCTTTTATAAAATTTTTACCTCTAATGACTTGTAAAGTTGCATCTACTAAAGATGTCTCAACTTCAAAATTAAATGTTACCTTAAATTTTTGGGTGAGATATTCCCAATCTATTGTCCCTCTACGCACTTCTAACTCTAGGTACCGGTTCCTAGGAACTACCTCCAGTGTATGTATGAACTTGTGTGTCCATTCCTACTTCGGTACTTGTCTCCAAGTTGTAATACATCATGCAAAGTGGTCTCTAGAGCTTCTTTTCCCCGTATACTTGTGCATAATATATTATATTCCAAACCTGATATGAATCAACCTTTTACATTGTTTTCAATCTGTTGACAAGTTTAAATTCACCCGACAATAGTAAGGGTTTACCCCCAGTAAGAGGTCCCAATTAGACCTATCATTGTTTGGAATAGGGAAGCCATCTGTATTTTGGCCCGACAACCATTGTTGTTTTGGTTCTACTAGTTGTGGCCCGATCCACCGATGAGGGTGACTGATGGATAGTTATGCAAATGAAAGATGTAGATGAAGACTATGTAAATGCATGAATCTAATCTAATTATAATCTACCCTATCCTAGCTAGGATAAAACTATAGTAATAGAATGAGTCGTAATGATACAAAACTATGAATAAACCCCAATCAGATAGCTATCATGAAGGTGCATAGTTAGAAACACATGCATACAAGTCTTTAACCAAAATAGTCTAAGTCACATTTTTGCATGCATTAACAACTCATTCAATCAGGACACGTAATATAAGAAAGAGTAACAAAACTACAAGAAGACATATATTGAATTAGAATAGTCCATAAACAAACATGCTCTTACATCCCATGTGAACAAAATACATTCTTCTTGAAATAGTTCATAGAAAAATAACGACACATGCCAATCCTTCTCTCTATCAAAAGTTGGCCTTGAAGGATTCTTCGTATTAATAGTTTCAGCAATAATAGATGAAAAGTCTAAGGAAAAATCTCCAATTTTAGTTGACATTGTATTTCCAAAGTAGTTCATAGGTGTACAATGTTTGAAGAGCCAAAAGCCCTTTATTTGGGTATAATTTTAGTATTTATTGGGGCACAATAAGACTCTTTCTCTTCTTCCTTCCTCTGTGACCTCTTACCTTCCAACATTTGTCTTTTTCCCTTTATATTGATGAGTAACTAAGATAATGGTTACACTTCGAATTTGTCCCTTAGCGTTGATGGGCCGTCATGGATTTTGACCATATGTTCTTTGTGCATCATCAAGACTGGCCTGGGCATAGGAACATATTTGTTATACAAATTTGGCAATCGATCATCATGTAGGTCAGATCCACCCTTCATCTATTTGTGTTGGATATCCCTTTGTTCTTCTTTATCATTGCTACATCTATCGTTATTTATCCTTCGTTGTCCTTAGCTATAGATTTCATTGCGATAATGATGAGTGTGACCCTCCTCAACTCGGTACCTAACACCATTCAACATACCATAGATGAGAGTAAATCCAAATAAACTATAAAAAAATAGTCATTATAATACATATAATTGAGGCATTAAATAATTGAAGTATCATGTATAAAATTTTCTGAGTTCGATTCATGGTTCATATACTCGTGGTTGAGATGTGGTTTTCTTCGAGGTTGTCAATAAGGTGTCATATATTAATCCAAAAATTAATATACCATACGTTATGAGTTTCTCAAATCATATAACTAGGAAGTTGTAGATCTTGAAGCGACCTTTCCAATGGTGTAAAGAACGTGCAAAAATGAAACTCATGTCAAACATTATGTCTATTTTACAAAAGGAATATTTTAATGTTTCAGAGGAGTTAATACTAACTCCTCTGATTTTCTATCACAAGAGTTAGTACTAAATCCTCTGAATTTCCATCAGAGGAGTTAGTACTAACTCCTTTGACTTGTTATCAGAGGAGTTAGTACTGACTCCTCTAACTTTCCATCAAAGGAGTTTTAACTAACTCGTCCGATATGTATCAGAGGAGTTTGAGCTAAATCCTTGGATATGTATTGAAGGAGTTTGAACTAACTTCTCTGATACGTATCGTAGGAGTTTGAACTAACTTCTCCGATATGAATCAGAGCAATTGATGGGAACTCCTTTGAAATTTCAAAGGATTTGAATGGAACGCTTTTGAATCACTTCGGAGGAGTTGAAGGGAAATTCTCCTTCCTGGGAAAGAAAAATTGGAAAATTTTCTAAGTGTCCTATTGGAAAGAAACAATGATATTTTGAGTTTTAAAGCCCATAACTTCATCATACAATGCCTGATTGGGGTCCCATTTTTTTGCAACACGAAGAGCACATAGAGACACTTCTATCAAAATTACTGAACATGTCATTCAAGCATTTGAGTGGATCCATGTTTAATGATGGCCACGGTTATCAAGACTTGCTTCGCAGTAAATCCTTTGCGATCATTTTGACACTTCAAGAGCTCAGATTTCAATTCTGTTAGCTGTGTTGGAATCTTAATTACATAATCCATACAACTAGGATATTTAAAGAGTGAAAAATCTACTTTGGCAAGTACCCAAAATTGTGATCAAGGTCATTTTAAATGAAAGTTTGGACCCCGTCCTTGCTATTGCTTCACCAAAATTCGATTCCATAAGTTTTTGTGTCATCTATGTTATATAGGCTCTTCACTTATCCATTGATGTTGAGGTGATGTGTCAATAACATAGAATTATAAACAACCAATTGATGTCCATTATGCTTAGTATTGTCTAAGATTTGAAAGGACCAAACTTCTTCCGAAGTGCATTTCAGAACTAGCGCAAGACCAATAGGTGTTATGATTAACCCATATGATGGTAGGATAGGCTTCCACAATGTATATTTATTCATAACATCAATAAATGAAAAGAAACCAAGATAATACCATGTGCATAGTAAAAGCCATTAGGGAGCACTAAAAACTTGATTAAGACTGTGATATGAAGAGAATTAGGTGAGATAGGAATATATCGACCAAATTTCTAGAAAGGCGTGGAGAGTTTAGTCATTGGAAATGTAAGGAGATTGATTGATGAGCGCAACAATAAGGAATCTGAGCTGAGAGGGGGATGAGATAAGCCTGAAGCCAAAAATGGGCCATGTTGAGCTAGTCAATCTTAATGAGAGGGAGAATATCATCTTCGATGTAATTAGTGATGATGAGGGGTCGATGTCCTTCATCTGAAGTATCGAGGATAGAAGGGGAGAACTTATCAACTGGAAGTGTGTCGGGGATGAAGAGGCGAACCATGTCTATATGTAGTGCAACACAGTGAAATAGAGGGATGTTGTCAAAATGTGATGCAACAACATGAGTGGAAGGGAGTCAACTGATGAAAGGCGTGTGTTGTTGGATATGTGTTATATTCTTTGCACGACTAGAAATAGTTTCTACATTTCTAAATAAGGTGTATTCCCTCCGTTATTTCTATGATATCACATGGTTTGCAATACAACAAGAGGGTCTTGAGGTTCTTCTTCCATGATCACGAATTTTCTCACTTTATCCATTTGCAATGGAATTTTGATCAATTCAGAGAGAGTTACAAGAACATTATTTATTTCCAAACATTTTCCACATGAACATTCAATTTCAAATCACCATTCTTATGTGATGTTGAAGGAGGAGTAGGATTGGTGTCCAAAGGTAGAGTGAATGCAGTCCACTTTCTTGAAAGGGGTTGAGAGTCATTAGGTTGTAAATATTTAGGAACTTTGTTTCTTATGGAGTATTGAAAATATTTCTCTTCCCTAATCTTATCCTTAGACTTTTCATCCATTACATTTAACATTTATAATATAACTATCCTAGCGACATCCCTACTCTACTTATTGATTAGTTCCAATTTATCAATAGTGATAGTATAGGTTTCTCCAAGTATAATATATATAGGATCCATATATTCAATCAATTCTATGCGTTCACAACTATTAGGATATTCTTTTTCCAAATAATATTGGTTTCTAGGGCACACCCATTCCTTATGATATTCATTACAAGGAAAAAACCAAGGGATTCCTTCATGGTTAACCATATTACAAGGGAAAAAGGTATTATGAAATCTTTATTCATGAGGAGGTATATTTCTATTCCATCCTTTATCTCCTCAAGTTTTACGATTATTATTTTATTGAGGTTTAAGAGGAAGAGTTTGAGGTTTATCCCTGTCCATTTACAAAATGTTCAACCTATCTATGATAGTGGCCCAGGATTGCAAAATATTAGTTGTCATTTGGTCAAATGTTTGTGCTAGATCCATCACATAATCAAGAATAGGGTTGGAATTATTCATAGTGCTAGGTTTGGTCTCAACCTTAGCTCTTGGTGCACTAAACTCTCTAGCGTGGAAGCCATCATGTTTTCCTCAATTTTATCAACCAACTCTTTAACTTGTTCAAATTGCTTTTGGGAACATGTCTATTAACATGAAACCAACATGTCCATCAAATGCGTTGGTATATTGTAAAAGCATGGAACCATCTCTTGGTTTGAGATCATCGGGAATTTGTTCTACTAATTATTTGTCAAATATTTGGTTAAATTCTTTCAAATACTCATTATATTTTCTTTTAATTTCATGTAATTCGGTGAGCAACAATCTACCATGTTTTCTTATAGTCCATCTTTTCATAAAATCATTGTAGAGGGATTACCAAGACCTCATACTCCTTTTAGGAAGACTATTAAACCATCATCTTGCATTTTCTTCCCAAGATATCAAAAAGAGTTTCATAAATACATCCTCATTTTCATTAGGGACATGATGAATACCAAGAGAATTAGAAAGGGTGAAATCATGAAGATGGGTGTCTATTTTGCTTGTTTTACGAGGAAAAAAACTACATTTTCACAACTTCTTCAACTTTTGGTATACACAAGTATTTTTTTTATTTAGAATTTCACTTTACAGTAAAAACAAAACTTGTGAAGATTTTTTTTAGCTTTCCACTAACTATTTTTCAATTTTATTATTATTTATATTTGATATGCCAATTCAGAATTGTTTAACAGTATGTTCCTTAAACATGAAAGGAACGATAATGCGTTATTCCCCCCCCCAACAATGTATCTATTATTAAACTTTTTTTTTTAACAAACGAAATATACCGCAACAATTTACAGAGACTCTGATTATAATTTTGAATCCAACAGATGAATATTATAATTTCTAGAAGTTTTTGAAGTTGATGAAGCTGAAAACGTTGCAGATTTTAAACACGTGTTTCCCCCACCTTGTATCTATCTTAATTTTTACTTAAAAGTAAAATCTATAAATACCCTTTTGAAAAGAACAGTTTAAGGATTTTGAATATAATTTTTTCTAAATTTTTCATTCTGTATTTTTAGAGATACAGATATTTCATTTCATTGAATCATAATGTCAGTTGAAAATATTATGCAGTGTTTTTTTTAAAACATTAAATAAAATTAGACAAAAATAATGAAAATGAATTTTTTTTATA
>JASDQU010880406.1:44455-59747 GCA_032191745.1 Picea mariana
AAGAGAGAAGGGGGGTCTGCACCAAGTGATATCAGAGCCTTAAAAATCTTGAAGTTGTATTGAGTGTGTTAGGAATAGTTGAAGGGATGTCGCCGAGGGTACGCACAGGACCACCTATAACAAACCATGTTGTAGGAAGAGAAATCAGAGAGATTCACACAAGGTTGGAAGTGATGGAAGCAATGAAAATAAGTACACTTGCCGCTCAAGATGTCAGTGATGTAGAAAGAAAATAAATATAAGTTGAAGAAGCTACAGGGGAAGATGTGAGTGAAGAACGCTTCTTGAAAGCCGTTGTGAAGTTGGGGGCTAGAGCAAAGATGGACATCCCAATGTATGAAGGTAATTTGGATGCCGAAGAGCTATTGGACAGGATAATTTCCATGGATAAGTATTTAAACTATGAAGATGTCGATGAAGGAAGGAAGGTGAGACATGCTATCACCAGATTAAAAGGACATGCAACATTGTGGTGGGATGAATTGCAGGCAGAGAGAAGGAGAAAAGGAAATCAAAATATAAATAATTGGGATAGGATGGTAGCCAAACTGAAGGCTAAATTCATACCTAAGGATTACCTGATAAATTTTCTCATAAAGTTGTAGAACCTGAGACGGAGGGGTATGATAGTGAAAGAGTATACAAAAGAATTTTATAGGCTAAATATTAGGACTAGACAAAGAGAGAAGGATGATGAAAAAGTTGCTAGGTATATAAATGGATTAAGGTATGAAATTCAGGATGAGATCAACATGATGACTTTGAGGACAGTGGAAGATGCTTATCATATTTCACTGAAGGCGGAAGAAAAGTTGGCCAGAAACTAGAGTCAACGAAACAAAAGTAGAGGCTCAAATAGAGGTAAGGGAATTGTCTATGATAAGGTACCGAAAACCAAGGATGAGATTGAGAAATCATATGGCCACTTTGCAAGAGGAGGAAGTTCCCAAAAAATACCATTTGGTGGGAGAAATTATTTTCCTCGAGGAAGAGGAAGAGATAGAGGAGGTGGAGTTAAATTTTATGCCCGTGGAAAGATAGGAGACATGTCTTGGGAATGCCCCGAGAGGAAGAAAGAAGGAGGAGGAGAATCACACATTTTTGAAGCTCAGAAGAATGTGGAAGTAAAGGTAGCAGAAGGAGGACAAAACATCATGATGAGGAAAGTTCTTCTAAAGCCAGAAAAAGAAATAGAATACCCAGTTCGGTGAACAAGGTTGTTCAGGACTGCTTGTAAAACAAAGGACAAAGTTTGCAAAATGATTATAGACAGTGGGAGCATTGATAATTTAGTATCTACAGAAATGGTGGAGAAGCTAGGGCTGGAGAAAACTGCACATCCAAGCCCCTATAAAGTTTCGTGGTTGTAGAAAGGACATCAAGTAATGGTAAGTCAACAATGCAAAGTTGAATTTAAAATAGGGGGCTATAAAGATGAGATTCTGTGTGATGTAATTCCTATGGATGTTTGTCATATTTTGTTGGGAAGACCATGGCAATTTGATAGGAATGTCATTCATGATGGGAGAAAAAATACTTACACTCTGGAGAAAAATGGTAGAACTCACATGTTACTGCCAATAGAAGAGAAGAAAGGAAAGGAAGAAGCCAACACAAGAATACTTCTCATGAGTGGGAAGGAACTCTTAAAGGAGATCAAGAAAGATCAGGAAATGCAATTTATTGTAGTAAGGAAACTGAGATTTATCCTTACCAACACTTCTGTGGAGGATTTACCTAAAGAAATCCAACAATTGTTAGAGAATTTTGCTGACATAGTAGTGGATGAGTTGCCTCACTCATTACCACCCATTAGGAGTATTAGCCACCATATTGACTTGATTCTAGGAGCCAGTTTACCAAATAATGCAGCGTATAGGTTGACACCTCGAGAGAATGAAGAGGTTAAGAATCAAGTTCAAGAGTTGTTGGATAAAGGTTTATTTAGGGAAAGTTTAAGCCCATGTGCAGTGCCAAGTGTATTGAGTCCAAAGAAGGATGGGGGATGGAGAATGTGTACAGATTCCAGAGATATCAACAAGATAACCATCAGGTATAGATTTCCTTTACCCAGGATGGATGATTTGATGGATTGTTAGAGTGGAGCAAGGTATTTTTCAAAAATAGACTTGAAGAGTGGATATCATCAGATAAGAATGAGAGAGGGAGATGAATGGAAGACAACATTCAAGACAAATTAAGGTTTGCTTGAATGGCTAGTCATGCCATATGGATTGACAAATGCTCCAAGCACATTTATGAGGTTGATGAATGAAGTACTGAAGGACTTCATAGGTAAATTTTTTATTGTATATCTAGATGATATATTAGTTTTCAGTAAAACAAAGGAAGAACATTTAAAGCACTTGACATTAGTGATGAGGATATTGCAACAAGAAAAGTCGTTAATAAACTTGAAGAAACGTTCTTTTATGAAGAGAGAAATCATATATTTGGGTTTTGTGATATCTTCAAATGAATTGAAGATAGATCCATAGAAGGTGAGAGAAATCAAAGAATGGTCGTCACCAAGGAGCATATTTGAGGTGATAAGTTTCCATGGGTTAGCAAGTTTTTATAAAAAATTTATTAGAAAGTTTAGTGGTATATGTGCACCCATGATGGATGATGTTAAGAAGAAACACAAATATTTTAATTGGATAGAGGAGGCCGAGAAAAAATTCAAGGTGCTGAAAAAGAAGATAACAGAACAACCAAATTTGGTTTTACCCGATTTTGGAAAAAAAATTCAGGTGAGGTGTGATGCAAGTGGAATAGCCATTGGAGCAGTTTTGAGTCAAGATAATAGGCCAATTGCTTATTTTAGTGAAAATTTGAATGACGCTAAGGAAAAGGATTCTACATATGACAAGGAGTTTTATGCAATGATTCAAGCTGTGAAGAAATGGAGACATTATTTAATTCCAAAAGAGTTTTTCTTGTATAGTGATAATCAAGCTTTGCAATTTATTACTAGGCAAAAGAATTTGAATCAGAGGCATGCTAAGTGGGTAGAATTCATGAAGAATTTTAATTTTGTCATTAAACATATTTCTGGAAGTGCTAATAAATTCACAGATGCTTTGAGCAGGAGGAATTTGGTTGTACAAGAATTCCAAGTGAAGACCTTGGGATTTGAGCACCTTAAGGAAATATATTGGGAAGATCTAGATTTTAAGGAGGCTTATGAAGCATATGAAAATCCTTTGTTGAGGGATAACAAATCATGGGAAGAATATTTTATCCAAGATGGATTATTGTTTAAAGGAAGCCAATTGTCCATACCAAGATGCTCAATGAGAGATAATATGTTGAAAGAAAAATTAGTGGAGGTCTAGCCGGATATTTTGGTCATGACAAAACATTTGCACAACTGAGTAGTTTTTATAATTGGCTAGGTATGAGGGTATATGTGAAGAAATTTGTAGATCGATGTAAGATTTTTCAATATGCAAAAGGAAAGAGATAAAACACTGGTTTGTACTAATCATTGCCTATTCCAGAAAGGCTTTGGGATGCAATTAGTATGGATTTTGTATTGAGATTACCTAGAACCTAGAAGGGGAGTGATTCCATATTCATTGTGGTCGATAGATTCTCTAAGATGGCACATTTCATACCACGCCAGAAGACAAATGATACTACACACATAGCTAATGTTTTTTTTAGAGAAGTTGTGAGATTACATGGATTGCCCAGAAGTATAGTCTCAGACAGGGACACTAAGTTTGTAGGAAACTTTTGGAGGACTCTATGGAAGAGGCTGGGAACTAATTTATCTTTTAGTTCATCATATCACCCTCAGACAAATGGACAGAATGAAGTGGTGAACAGGAGTCTAGGAAATTTGTTAAGGATTTTAGTCATTGAACAAGGTCGTCAGTGGGATCAGATTCATCAGTGGGATAATGTTGGAATATCATCGATATTCAATGTTGCAGACCTATCTCCTTATAGCAGAGATGACACAGGAGAATTGGATGATCAGGAAGAGATTCAATGGGAAGAATAGATGCCCATAGTAGAAAAACCTCATATGTAGAAAATATTAGAATAAAGAGTTGGAAGGAAAACCATAAGAAATATGCATCCTGAATATTTGGTAAAGTGGAAATATCACCTTCTGGAAGATTCAAGTTGGGTAACTAAACCTAATATTTTGAATCTCGAAAAAACAATGAGAGAGCTCATAGATAGGAGTCCATGAATATTTTGGCCAAAGGAGTATGATGCAAGAGCATCGCTATCACATCAAAAGGAAGCAGAGGTGGAAGAGAATTCGACACCTCAACGCATCGAAGGAGCCAAAACCGACCTTAAACAACTTGGTAGCAGTGTGGAGATCCTTTCGATTTTTTTTCGTTAATTTAATTTAGTTGTCTATGAATTCGGGCCACCGTTTGCAAGGACAGAACAATTGTAAATCCTTTGCATGACTGTAATATATTATAGGTGTAGTATAATTTCCTGATTAGTCATTAGGTTACATGTAATCAAGCTAGGTACGTAACTGCCAAGGTAGATTGTGATAATATTTAGATAGGAGGAAGAAGAGCGAGGAGGCTTCGAGTCCTTAGACAAGTTTTTCATTGTGTTTTCTATGTCTGTAGGAGATAGCGATTGTACTGATGTTTTTTTCTTTGAAATAAATAGAACATAGAAAATTGATTCAATTGTACAACGTTGATACTGTTTGACTGTTATTATGTATTTTGTGAATGTATGAGGTTCATGGAGAATGAATAATTGAATAAGTCTCTAAGTATTTCTCTTCTGTAAGTTATGCAAGGAGTGCATACTAAGCGCAAGGAGTGTGTGAGAGAGATTCTTTTCATCTCGAAGTTCAGAAGAGATAACAGGGGAATTTTGTATGCAGAGTGTGAATATTGAGTGCAAGGAGTGTACGTAGAGGCAAACTCGTTGTAAGTTTGAAGGCTCATGAAGTTGAGCATAGAGTATGCCAGGAGGGCATCGGAAAGTATTTTGAAAATATGCATAGTGCAAGTGTGTGCCAGGGTGAGGTTTAAATTTCATTTGCCAGAAGCTCAGGACAAGTAGTGGTTCTAAGATTCGAAAGGAAACACTTATAAAATTTCTAAGTTTTGAAGATTTGAAGCATTCAAAGGTGGAGCGCAGAAATTGAAAGTTCAAAGGAAGAACAAGTATGGAGGATTAAGCAGGAGAAATATTTCAAAGTGAAGTTCACGAAATCCAAAATTGTGAAATGATCATGGCCGTTCGTTGAGGCAGAACACGTGGCAATAGATCAAAGTTTCGTTGATTCGTAAATCGGGGAGTTGGAGGTAGGCGCTATGAAAACTCACGAAAAGAGAAATCACAATTTAATCATAGCCATTGAAATTGTGGAAGGTTGTGAACCGTTGTTTTGATGTAAGAGGAGTTCAAATAATTTTTAATTTTGGGTATCAGAGGAAGGGAGACGAGCAACCTTTCAATAGTCGAAACGCGAAGTCCCGATTTGCGAAGAATTGGTCTGGACCGTTGAGTCATGAGAAGTTTCAGACCGTTGATCTGAGGTGATAGATTTCGGGAGTTCGGTATATAAATGGCTTAAGGTATGAAATTCAGGATGAGATCAGCATGATTACTGTGAGGACAATGGAATATGCTTATCATATTTCACTGAAGGTAGAAGAAAAGTTGACAAGAAACCAAAGTCAGTGAAATAGAAGCGAAGGCTCAAATAGACGTAAGGGAATTGTCTATGATAAGGCACCGAAAACCAAGGATGAGATTGAGAAATCATATGGTCACTTTGAAAGAGGAGGAAGTTCCCGAAGAAGACTGTTTGGTGGGATAAATTATTTTGCTCGAGGAAGAGAAAGAAATAGAGGAGGTGGAGTTAAATGTTATGCATGTGGAAAGATAGGACACATGTCTTGGGAATGCCCCTAGAGGAATAAAGAAGGAGGAGGAGAATCACACATTTCTGAAGCTCAGAAGAATGTGGAAGCAGAGGCAGCAGAAGGAGGATATAACCTTATGATGAGGAAAGTTGTTCTAAAGCTAGAGAAAGAAATAGAACAAGGTTGTTCAGGACTTCTTGTAAAACAAAGGACGAAGTTTGAAAAATGATTATAGATAGTGGGAGAACTGATAATTTAGTATCTACAGAAATGGTGGAGAAGATGGAGCTAGAGACAACTGTACACCCAAGCCCATATAAAGTTTCGTGGTTGCAGAAAGGACATCAAGTAATGGTAAGTCAACAATGCAAAGTTGAATTTAAAATAGGGGGCTATAAAGATGAGATTCTGTGTGATGTAATTCCCATGGATGTTTGTCATATTTTATTGGGAATACCATGGCAGTTTGATAAGAATTCCATTCATGACGGGAGAAAAAATACTTACACTCTAGATGAAAATAGTAGAACTCAAATGTTACTGCCAATAGAAGAGAAGAAAGGAAAGGAAGAAGCCAACACAAGAATACTTCTCATGAGTGGGAAGGAACTCTTGAAGGAGATCAAGAAAGACTAGGAAATGCAATTTGTTGTAGTGAGGAAACCGAGAGTTATTCTTACCAACACTTATGTGGAGGATTTACCTAAAGAAATCCAAAAATTGTTAGAGAATTTTGCTAACATAGTAGTGGATGAGTTGCCTCACTCATTACCACCCATTAGGAGTATTAGCCACCATATTGACCTTATTCTAGGAGTCATTTTACCAAATAAAGCAACGTATAGGTTGACACCTCGAGAGAATGAAGAGGTTAAGAATCAAGTTCATGATTTGTTGGATAAAGGTGTAGTTAGGGAAAGTCTAAGCCCATGTGTATTGACAACTGTATTGAGTCCAAATAAGGATGGGGGATGGAGAATGTCTACAGATTTCAGAGCTATCAACAAGATAACCATCAGGTATATATTTCCTTTACCTAGGATGGATGATTTGATTTATTGTTTGAGTGGAGAAAGCTATTTAAAAAAAAATTGACTTGAAGAGTGGATATCATCAGATAAGAATGAGAGAGGGAGATTAATGGAAGACAACATTCAAGACAAATGAAGGTTTTTTTGAATGGCTAGTCATGCCATTTGGATTGAAAAATGATCCAAGCACATTTATGAGGTTGATTACTGAAGTATTGAAGGACTTCATAAGTAAATTTGTCATTGTATATATGGATGATATATTAGTTTTCGGCAAAACAGAGGAAGAACATTTAAATCACTTGACATTAGTGATGAGGAGATTGCAGTAAGAAAAGTTGTTAATAAACTTGAAGAAAATTTCTTTTATGAAGACATAACTCATATATTTGGGTTTTATGATCTCTTCAAATGAATTGAAGATGGATATAGAGAAGGTGAGAGAAATTAAAGAATGGTCTTCACCAAGGAACATATTTTAGGTGATAAGTTTCCATGGGTTAGCAAGTTTTTATAGAAAGTTTATCAGAAATTTTAGTGGTATATGTGCACCCATGATGGATACTATTAAGAAGAAGAAAAAATCTTTTAGTTGGACAGAAGAGGCTGATAAAATATTCAAGGTGTTGAAAAAGAAGATAATAGAACAACCAATTTTGGTTTTACCCGATTTTGGAAAAACATTTCAGGTGAGGTGTGATGCAAGTGGAATAGCCATTGGAGTAGTTTTGAGTCAAGTTAATAGGACAATTGCTTATTTTAGTGAAACGTTGAATGACTCTAAGGATAAATATTCTACATATGACAAGGAGTTTTATGCAGTGATTCAAGCTTTGAAGAATTGGAGACATTATTTAATTCCAAAAGAGTTTGTCTTGTATAGTAATAATCAAGCTTTGCAATTTATTAGTAGGCAAGAGAAGTTGAATCGGAGGCATGCTAAGTGGGTAGAACTCATGCATAATTTTACTTTTGTCATTAAACATATTTCTGGAAGTGATAATAAAGTTGCAGATGCTTTGATTAGGAAGAATTTGGTTGTACAGGATTCCAAGTGAAGACCTTAGGATTTGGGCACCTTTAGGAAATGTATCAGGAATATCCACATTTTAAGGAGGCTTATGAAGCATATGAAAATCCTTTATTGAGGGATAAAAAATCATGGGAAAAATATTTGATCTAGGATGGATTGTTGTTTAAAGGAAGCCAATTGTGCATACCAAGATGTTCAATGAGAGATAATTGGTTGAAAGAAAAACATAGTGGAGGTCTAGCTGAACATTTTGGTCATGACAAAACATTTGCACAACTGAGTAGTTTGTATTATTGGATAGGTATGAGGGAAGATGTGAATAAATTTGTATATCGATGTAAGATTTGTCAACATGCAAAAGGAAAGAGACAAAACATTGGTTTGTACCAGCCATTGCCTGTTCTAGAAAGGCCTTGGGATGCAATTAGTATGGATTTTGTATTGGGATTACCTAGAACCCAGAAGGGGAGTGATTCCATATTCGTTGTGGTCGATAGATTCTCTAAGATGGCACATTTCATACCATGACAGAAGACAAATGATGCTATCCACATAACCAATGTGTTTTTCAAAGAAGTTGTGAGATTACATGGATTGCCCAGATGTATAGTCTCGGACAGGGACACTGAGTTTGTAGGACACGTTTGGAGGAATCTATGGAAGAGGCTGGGAACTAATTTATATTTTAGTTCAACATATCACCCTCAGATAGATGGACAGACTGAAGTGGTGAACATGAGTCTGAGAAATTTGTTAAGGAGTTTAGTCATTGAACAAGGTCGTCACTGAGATCAGATTTCGGCATAGGAAAAATTTTCATTTAACAATTTTGTTAATAGAAGCACAGGAAAAAGTCCATTTGAGATAGTATATGGAAGACAACCAAGAGGGATTTCATAATTGAGAGAGTTGAAACAATATGAATTCAGGAGCGCAAGAGCAGGATATTTTTATACAAAAATGCAAAGACTTCATGATCAAGTTAAGAAACAGATATAGGATAGTAATCAGAAGTATAAGAATAGAGTTGATTAAAAAATAAGAGAAGTTCAATTTGAAGTCGGAGATGAAGTTTTAGATCATTTGAGAAAGGAAAGGTTTCCAAGAAGAACATATAATAAGTTGAATATGAAGAAGATAGGACCATGCAAGATCCTTAGAAAATTTGTAGCAAATGCTTATGAGATTGAGTTGCTAGACAATGTTGGGATATCACCAATATTCAACGTTGTAGACTTGTATCCTTATAGTAGAGATGACACAGGATAATTACATGATCAGGAAGAGATTCAATGGGAAGAACAAATGCCCACAGTAGAAAAACCTCAGATGGAGAAAATATTAGAATAGAGAGTTGGAAGGGAAAACAGAAGAAATATGCATCCTGAATATTTGGTAAAGTGGAAAGATCATCCTATGGAAGATTCAAGTTGGGTAACTAAACCTGATATTTTGAAGCATAGAAAGAAAATGTGAGAGCTCATGGACAAGTGTCCATGAATATTTTGGCCATAGGAGTATGATGCAGGAGCATCGCTATCAAATCAAAAGGAAGTGGAGGTGGAAGCGAATTTGACACCTCAACACATCGAAGGAGCCAAAACCGACCTTAAAAAACTTGGTAGCAGTGTGGAGATCTTTTTTATTTTTTCGTTAATTTAATTTAGCTGTCTATGAAGTCGGGCCACCATTTGAAAGGATAGAACAATTGTAAATCCTTTACATGACTGTAATATATTACAGGTGTAGGATAATTGTCTGATTAGTCATTATGTTACATGTAATCAAGCTAGGTAGGTAACACCAAGGTAGAATGTGATAAGATTTAGATAGGAGGAAAAAGAGAGAGGAGGCTCTGGGTCCTTAGACAAGTTTTTCACTGTGTTTTCTATGTCTGTAGGAGATAACGACTGTAATGATGTTTTTTTCTTTGAAATAAATAGAATGGATAAAATTGATTCAATTTTACAGTGTTGATATTGTTTGACTATTATTATGTATTTTGTGAATGTATGAGGTTCATGGAGAATGAATAATTGAATAAGTATTTATGTATTTCTCTTCTGTAAGTTATGCAAGGAGTGCATACTGAGCTCAAGAAGTGCATGTGAGGGAGTCTTTTCGACTCAAAGTTTAGAAGATATAGTGGGGGACTTTCATATGCAGAGTGTGCATTGAGCGCAATGAGTGTGCGTAGAGGCAAACTCGTTGTAAGTTTGAAGGCTCAGGAAGTTGACCATAGAGTATGCCATGAGGGCATCAGAAAGTCTTTTGAAAAGATGTAGATTGCAAGTGTGTGCTAGGGCAAGGTTTAAATTTCATTTTCCAGAAGCTCAGGAGGATTAGTGGTTCTAATATGCGAAAGGAAACGCTTAGAAAATTTCTAAGATTTGAAGAGTTGAAGCGTTCAAAGGTGGAGCGCAGAAATTGAAAGTTCGAAGGAAGAACAAGTATGGAGGATTGAGTAGGAGAAATCCTTTAGAGTGAAGTTCATGAAATCCAGAATCGCAAAATGATTGTGGCCGTTCATTGAGGCAGAACATGTGGCGACAGATCAACATTTCGTTGATTCGTAAATCGGGGAGTTGGAGTTAGGCGCTATGAAAACTCGTGAAAAGAGAAATCACAATTTAATCATAGTCATCGAAATTGTGGAAGGTTTTGAAACGTTGATTCGACGTAAGAAAAGTTCAAATAATTCACAATTCTAGGTATCGAAGGAAGGGAGACTAGCAGCCTTTCAATAGCCGAAACGCGAAGTCCTGATTTGCGAAGAATTGATCTGGACCATTGAGTCACGGGAAGTCTCAGATCATTTATCTGAGGTAATAGATTTCGGGAGTTCAAGAGTTCAAAAGATGTAGAGTCGAGTTGACTCATATACCCGATACGCAAAATTTTGATGTGCCTTTTCGGATAGGCATGTGGTCACAGTGGGTGGTCACGAGGAGGAAAATTTACTTTTGGTTTTAGTTAGCACAGGTGAGGTTTTTCTAAAGGACCTGTGAATTTTTATTGTAAAGGTTACAACAGGGAATCACAGAGCTAGTCCAGCTCGGGAAGTCTAAAGATCCTAGACCGGGAGGTCGCACAACCCTTGGAGAGAAGGGGGGTCTGCACCAATATAAATTTATTTGTAGGAGATGTATTTTCCGTGGTTTCACCTGTAGACAACACTGAAAACATGAAATATTATTTGATGCGATGCATAGAACAAAATATGAGTTTATTAGAAGATTTTGATGATAACGGTTTTATATATGAAATAGGATCCATCGTATTGAAAGGATATTTTTTTCAAGAAACCCATCAAACCGATACTCATGTTCACTTTCAAGAATACTAGTCAGATGTCATAAGTTGCCAATATAGTCATTTGGTATGTGTAGTGGGCATAAAGTTAATAGAAGTTCAATCAAGAAAAAAAACAAAAGTTAGAAAATGGAAATGTCTAAAGTCGATCATGAATGAATAACTGAAGATGGCATACCAGATTTATTAAATCAAGTGACATGTACATTCCAAAAATTTATATTTTTCATTGAAAGTTAATGTATTTATGGATATCTAGGATTCTAGAATCATTTCCAGTTTAGTTTACTTTCATGGTCCATTCAATTAATAAAAGTTATATTTTTGATGAATTATAAAGTTTACCAAGCCTTATTTACAATTTTAGGGAAGAACCTATAGATTGTATCTAGGGAACCTAAAATGACCTATACGTTGGATGATTATATTTTAATCCTACAAATTATTGAGATCATATCCACAAATCCTTTAATGCATGTAACCAATTTACTATATATAGGATTTGTGTTCATTATTTGCAATGATTGTTCAATGCTTTTTCATATAATGAGGATAACTTCATATCAAAACTAGGACCCATTTCCATGTCATTATAAGGGACTATTGATGGCTTAGAAAAACTTTAAAGACATCTTAAAAAGTATGATTAACATCCTAATTAAAAAATTTAAAGACATCTTTAAAAGTATCAATTTTAATTATGAAATTGTGAATTTTGATTCCAAAAGTGTTGATATTATATTAAATTGTTAAATTTGTGCATTTAGATTTCAATATCTTAAAGAAAATTGAAAACAAAATTGAAATTATGAGCTACTTGAAAAATGTGTATGAAAAGAATTTGATTTTGTGACATAATAACAAAAAATAAAAAATAACAAGTCATCTACTAAGGCTTGGTTTGCTGCATTTATATTTTCATTTTTTTAATTTAATTTGCAGTATATTCAAATTCAAGGTAGTGTATGATTAACATCCTAATTAAAAATTAATAGCACTAGTGAATACTTCCAATGTGTAGAGGATTGATAATTTGCATCAACCATTTTCTACCCTTTTCGATACATAAACAATTTATATCAATATAAATTTTCATGAAAATCACTTACTTATATTAAAGTATATTTTAATTTTACATATTAAAATAGGTTCTAAATCATGTTTTTATTTCAATTTTTATTTGAAAGTACATATATTTATTTCACATTTTCTTGAATAAATATATTGAAAGCTCGAAAAGAAACCCAAGATGAACATAACCAGTTTAGTGTTTCACTTTAATTTCATTGTGAATTTTCAATAAAGAAACCAAGGATGAACATAACTAGTTTAGTTATGTACTACCATTTCATTGTGAGTTTTCAATTTTGAGTTCATACTTTTTACTAAATTTTGGATTGATAGGAGTCTACGCCCTATCAAAATAAAGTAAGGGCCTAAATTGATGCAATGATCAATATGCTTAAATTTACAATTTGCATTGTTAAATTCAATTGATTATCACTTGAATGGAATGGAATAAAATCCATATCACCCAATGAAAACTGGTTTTTACCTCAATAGTCTAATACTAATTTTTCATCACCATGGACTCATACTTTCTTTTTATGTTTTCACTCTCATATAGTTTCAATATACAATATTGTTTGTTGTTTTTTCCATTCTAATATTATTAATAGGAGGCAATTGAGAATTCTGAAACCTAACTTGAGCAACCCTCTAGTCCTCAACCCTCATCTTTGAGTGTCATTTGGGGTAAGGGGCTCCAAAGTGGGAAACTATAAAAATTGATGACTTGTTTGACTATTTTCAAACATATTTCCAAATCAAACAAAATTTAAATTATAAGTTAGAAACTATAATTTGATAACTACCCAGATCTCTCATCACTACACAATCAGCTCCACTATATACATAATCAACTCTACTTCACATAGTACAATAATGTTTATAAATAAAATGAAATAAAACAATTTTAATTTAAGCACAGTATCATAAAACATAAATTAACCCTTCTTTTTTTGTAAATAAAGTAGGATACTTATATTAGTAACTTCTTATGTCTATACAATGGCACCTATTAGCCACTTGTTTTGCCACAAAAGGGAAACTAGAATAGGTGGCTTTCAACAAAAGTTGGGGGGAGTTTCTTCCTCCATAATACAACTGGTTGTTCCAAACACCTGATCCTGTGGATGGATTTTTGGGGGGCAAGAGGATAATTGAGTAGAGGAGTGCTCTCTTCCAGAGGGGCACCTCCTCTCTGACCAGGAAACTACCAAGGATCAAAGGAGGTATGTGAGGGGGTGATGAGAGAAGCTGAGGCAACCCCTCACTGTTATGCCTTTCACCATCATAAAATTCATAAAAAATGAAATTATAAGTTGACCATAAAACATAAATTATCCTTTCACCATCATAAAAATTCAAATTATAAGCTATTGACTATTTATTAATGAATAAACAATATATTTCACCATCATAAACAATAAAAGTTTCACCATCATAAACAATATAAGATAAATCAAAGATGAGACAATAAATTGATATTTAATATGAAAGTTTAAATAGTTACACTGCCAAATACATAGGTTCCACATCCATTTTAGGATGATAACAAAAACTAAGACATTTAACTCCTAAATTCTGGACTCTAAGCCATCACTTTAAGATAGATCACTTCATATTTGCAAAAGAAAATATTCGTCGAATTCAAAATTCAAAAATTTACAATAAAATATATCTACAAATTTAAAGTAAAATGTACACATGTACCATTTTAGATAAATAAAACTAGTTGTGATTAAAGAAAAATTGACATACATACCAAAAAAGTTAAGACTCATCCTCCAACATACTCCTTTCCACCAAATATAATGTAAACATCTGTAACAATAAAAATAAATTAAAAAAAAAAACAAATAACACATATTACCATATATAATTTAACTAAATATTAAATAAACAATAAGAAATAATAACATACCCAGCCAGAGTTCCACAGATTTAAGATTATCTCTCTTTAAATATTACACGTGTTTGGCACTTTTTTTAAACCAAACTTTCATTAGAAAGTTCCAAAACTTCCAAAATAGTTACTCTCCATATTAAGTATACATGATCTAAACAATGTAAAATCTTATCTAAAACCTTACAAATTTTTAAAGAGAAAAATTGTGTCCTTGGTAACCAGTTTTTGTGTTCATAGTCAGATAATACTCTGAAAATAAATATAGGTGTGTACACAAAAAGTTCACAAATATCCATATTAACTCATTCTTCCAATAAAATACTTATCTCCTTGTGGATAAAGTCACAGATCCTTCAGGTGAAATTCTCATGCCAGGTGACCTTATTTACTCAGCAGTAAAATACTTATCTCCTCAGCAGTAAAATACTTCTCTCCTATTCTGAAATGGACTAGATATTCTCATATAATCAAATGCCCTAAAATGCCTTTTCAAATTAAAGGACTCATGAATATCCATATTAATCGATTCTTCCAAGAAATTACTTACATCTATGAAAGTTCACAAATCTCCATTTTAAAAACCATTCTTCCAGAAAATACTTATCTCTTTTTTCTGCATTGGAATAGATGTTCTGATATAATATTTCATGTACATGAAGAAAACACAAATCTACACATATATTAAGTCATTCTTCAAAAACCAATTAAATATTTCATCTTTGGGATGTATTCATATTGCATATAATCAAATGCTCTTTGAAATATGCCTTCGTCATAATTTAAACATAAGTGAGATAATGCACATACATAGCTTATTTGTAAATCTACTTGAATGTTTGTTTTTTGGTTAGTAACCAATTTAGTTAAGAGTTTGACAATACCATGGAAAGAAGGAATTCACTTCGTTGTATGCAGAAAACAAAAATGTCCTGTTGGCATGTTTTACGGGCAACGTATTCTTGTCATTGATGGAAAATACAACAACGATGATGACTTAAGTACAGAAAGAATGTGCCAGGCGGGCACCAGAAGTATTTTGGGAAGACACAACAGAGCAAGCTCAATAAGATCAGAAGAG
>JASDQU010880407.1:0-11657 GCA_032191745.1 Picea mariana
TATAAGGTTAGGGTTAATATCACATTCTAGGATTTGATGCAACAAACCTGGATACTCATCATTGGGTATGAGCCAAAATACCTCATGTTTCCTTCTTGATGGTTTGGTCCGGTCTTCAAGATCCCTGAAGATGCAGAGACTATTTTAAATGGTTTTTGGGACTTCGAGGGTGGCAGCGTCATGCTCAAGAGATGGCACACCCATTTTGACCATGTGACTGAGTATTTCATCCTTTGACATGTTTGGGTTATGTTTCCCAACCTACCACTTAATTTCTGGAATAAGAATGCCTAAAAGGTCGTTGGGAACTTGATAGGCCGTTTTCTTAAGTTTGACAAAAAGGGGATCCGAAATCCAGATAAACCTATCACGCATTTACTGGTTGAAGTGGATATCCACGCGGCCTTATGTTATCACTTGATATTGAATGGAGAGGTCAAGTGACAGTGCATCGAATCGACTACTAGGGTACCTTTTCATTGCAATTCTTGTAGAAGGACTAGGCATCTCTGACACGATTGTCCTACATGGAACGAGTTTCGAGATGTGGAGGTCTCACTGAAAACATAGGTCAATGATATGTACATGATTTCAGGTGACACAGAAGAGGTGGGGACTTATAATTATTTGTTGAAAGTTTATTCCTCAGAACTTCTCTCCAAAGCATTTCTCGGTAAGTTAAAATTATACTGTCCTTCTTTATATTTGAAGATTTCATCATGGGAAAGGGATTTTCTGGATAAGACCTTTCCCTCTTCCAAATTTTCTCTCTCTGAGAATACTAGTACCTCTAAGAGCGCTCTGGATTTGAGAGGGTCGACTCTGGTTGATGATAGGATTACCGAGGCCTTGTTACCTAACAATCCTACTCCTACTCATCATGATAATTCCACTACATTGATAGGGGGGACTCCGGAAATTTCTACCCAACTTCTCCCTTCTATACCCGAGAATGCACAGTCACCTGATATGGATCTAGAAGCATTGATCCCGACCCAAATTGAATTTGTCAGCGCCATACCTCTATAAATGTTTTGGGGTTTGGAAGCCTACCAGGGGAGCACAGACTGTGATCCGAGTGAAATTGCATCTTAGGGGGAGTTTGCAAAGGAGAGTAAATGGTATGGTCCCATGGCTTGGGTATGGAGGTCTCCCCTATCACAACTCATAGTGCATGTGATAAATTAGGGTTAGAACCTATTTTGGGGGTTCAACAGTCAGTTTCTAGTCATGAATTGGGGGTGCTTAGAGGCATTAAATCCCTTGCAAGGGAAAATATACGATCCTTATCTATATTAAAATAAGAGGGGTTGGTGGAACCCTAAAACTTCCTACTAGTCACAGACTCTTCTCTATTAACAAACCAAACATAATTTTTTTTCAAGAGACATTAGTCTCTGAGGAAAAGGCTAGAAATTTTATGTGCTCGATTTAACTAGATTGGATGATCAATGTTGTTAGTTCTCTTGGGACTTCTATGGGTCTGTTAGTGCCTTGGAATAGTAAGATGTTTGAACTGTAGTCTTTTCTAAGTGTCATTGGAATTATATTGACATGTATCCACCTTTCGGATAAAATGAAAATAAATTTTATGAATACTTATCGGCCGTGCACTAGGCGTAGGAAATTCTGGGAACAAGTGGATGCAAAAGGTTTGTTGGCACTAAATAATCTCATCCTAGTGGGGGATATAAACTTTGTTGATAGTACAAAAAAAGTGTGGGGCCATGTGGACTTGCTCGATCCATTGACCATTTTTTTTTTAATCTTTTCTCCTCGAATAGGTTGGTGGATATTAATCCTGCGGTATTATTGCCTACATGGCGTAATGGTAGGAAAGGGAGGGAGGAAATCTAGAAGAGATTATATAGGGATTACGTCTCTGAAACGCTCTTGGATGATTATGCAAAATATAGATCTTGGGTGGAGCTCTCTTTTATTTCAGATCATGTGCCTGTTGTTCTTCAATTAGATTATGGTTATAAGACTGTTGCTTATCCTTTTAAATTCAATCTAGCTTTCCAGCAAGAAGAGTCTTTCTGTGATCTAGTTCGGGTATTTTGGGTATCTCATTAGGAAGGAAAATGAGATGGAACATAATGAATAATATCTTGGAAAATCTCTGGTTTAAAATCACAGGTAAATATCTGGTTGGCTAACAAAAAGAAAAAGGAACTTATAATTTTCGAACATCTAGAAGTTGAGATTGCACATATTACTGACCAATACTTGGATACTGAACTTAGTAGTGATCTTAGAAATCAGGTGAAATATCTTGAAACAGAAAGGAATAAGTTACTTTTTGCTAAGGAGCAGCGGTGGCGACTCAAAATCAGGGTTACATGGATTAAAAGTGGAGACAGGAATACTAAATTTTTTCATCAATTCCCTAGTTACAAGCTGAACAAAAAGAACCTTTGGGAGATCAAAGTGTTGGCTATGGAGCCTGATCATCTTTCTGATTTAGAGGTCCTTTCTTTCAACCAATTTTATACCCCATGAACACTTTACACCCCAGAAGATTGTACACTCTTCCATGTGGGAGAGTACAGAGGTGGGTTACCCCCTCTGTGGGGTCCATGGGCAAGCGGGCCCCCGAAGGAAAATTTTCCTTCTAAATGTATATTGTAATTTCATTGTAAATATGGATCGTTCATTATAAGGTCGTATATATAACGATAGAAAGTATGATAGGGTTTTTTTCCTTAGAAGGAAACCCTCTTTTATGAGGGAAATGTGTTGCAACGAAGGATGTTGTATTTTGAGATAGGAGACTATGAGAGAACCAAGAGGAATTTACAACGAGTTTGTTGTAGGTTGTATCCCTTCGTTTGTTGGATAATAATAAAGGAAGGACCTGATAGTTTCTATGGTGGATGTAGCACATGTTAGCACTCTGTAAATTTCCTAGAGGTTGAGAAAGAAGGAATCCACAAAGGTAACTTTATCCAACCGCTTTTAAAGCTGGGATCTAGCCCTTCCAGCTTCAGAGAGGGATCTCTCTATATGATTTAACTTTGCTTTTAATTAATATGTTAGGCTAGGTAAAGGTACTGGTAGGTTTTTTTGTAAAAGTGTTTTTGAACTGGTTGAGACAGTCTACACCTCCATTGGGCTATGGGGTCTGTGTTGTAATCAATATGAGATACAGACCATAAACATAAAGGAAAGCTTCCACAGGGCGAGATAATATACTCACTGGATCTTTAATAGCTTAAATGATGGACAGAAGAAAAGATGAGAAAAATACTTTCAACTAAGAAGCAATTAAGAATTTCTTAATTGAAAACATCAGAAGATAAACATTCAAATCTTTAAAGTCGGAAACAGGGTATCCAAGATAAATCCTGCAACATACGTTGCTCTTAAAGATTAGTTTCAGAAAACAAAATGATCACAAAGCAAGGACAACATTTAACATAGAGAATAAACGTCACCAGTGAATACACGCAAGAATCCTGTTAAGTGCTTCCTCTTTATTAAGGGAAAATCTCTTCAAAAATGGTTATAGTCTGATAGCGTCAGGGTGTAAAGATCAACAACCCTCAATACTTCGAAAACTAGAGTATTTATAATTCAAATTACAAAGGTTCATGTCGTAACTGATCAGGACGTGCTTATTCTATTTTTAGTCTAACTACTTTAACTAATCAAAACTGCTTGATGACTTGGTACAACTGCATGCGGAAATTCTGGGGTAGGCCGTTAGCGAGGTTCCTACGCAACCTCTTCTGACTGGACAGGTGACTGGGCCTGGACAACTCCTCTGTTAATCTAGCAGATCACAGAGTTCCTCCCATCTGATATGACTAGGCACAGTGACTTTGATTAGTCTCCGATACACTTCATCCATTTCCGTATATTTAGCAAACATGAGCTTTGTGAGGAAAATGTATCGAATCTCATGTTGGATACTGATGTCCAACTAAAGGGCGTCCAGGAATGATTTTCCCGTGATTCTCCCTTGTATGCTAGCAAACTTCAAACTGTCTTTAGACACTTCAGACAGTCTCTTTTTATAATCTGGGAGTGTCATTAATTTATCATTAATGACTTTCAGACCAGGTAGACCTTTCTTTTGGAGAGCATCAATTTTATTGAAGAACGTTTGTACTCCTTGGTCCATGACCTGAACCTTTTCTTCCAGCTGAAGCATTAGACTTCTCTTAGTCAAAACCCTTTCTACCTCAATTATGGTCTCTGTTCTGTCCTCGATCTTCAGTTCTTCTAGCTCTTCTCTGTTTTTAGAGTTTAAGAATACGATGATCTCATTTGCTTGTGTTGGCATGTCTCCCAACTCTATTCTAATCTTCTCAATGGCTTGTTGGCTCCTCTGGACCAACTCATTATGTTCAAACATAATCTGGATCATTGGCCATATTTCATTTATGGACTTTAGGATGTCTGTCCATACATTCTCTTTGACCTCAGCCAAAGTCTTCCCTTCCACTGTTTGTTTTTGGAGCTGCTGTAGTTCATTCCTTAGATGCTCAGTTACCTTCTTCTCTTTGGATAGACTAGTTTGGAAAGAATTTTTGAGTTCCTGGAGGTTCTCAACTTCCTTCCTTAGCTTGCTGATTTATGTCTCTTGCAGGTTCATTTTCTCCATGGATTTGGCAAGGTCGACTCTCCCTTCTTGCGGTGTCACTGGAGTTGCAGATGGGATTGTTGTCACTGTTGCTATGCTTTCTCCTGAGATAGGAATGGCACTCAATGAAATGACTTCCATTGGCTTCATCTGCTCCTTCTCCTTTAGTAATCTCTCCATCTCAGCCTCCATCTCTTTGAGTTGTGCATTCTACTCCATGAGCAGCTTGAGCATTTCGTCTTTCTCACCTTCCTTCTCTGCTATCTCCTTAGCCCGTGAGTCTTCTGTGGGTGGGAGTTTCAACTGTTTCCTCAAGGAAGTGATATCTGCGTTCTTTTTCTTTATCATCTCCTCTGCAGCTTTGACATTTGAGGGATCGTAGCCGATCTTGAGGACCATCTCCTCCAAAGTTTTGATTCTGTTGTCCTTCGCAAAAGAAGATATTTTCTCCAACTTGAGCTGCATTTGAGCATTATTCAATGATACCTGAAATTTTGCTGCAGAAGCTGAAGCATGTGCCAATGTGTGGAAAACCATCTCCCCTGTTTGTTTGTGCAGATCCATCTGATCTGATGGGTGCACATTCTTTGCCTAAAATTCGAAGGTGGCCCTCTTGTAGTCTGAGATTACCTTGGGATCCGGTACTTGAGCTTGAAGGAAGGCCATGTGCATCCTACCCTTTTCTGTGTCAAATGCCGATAGCAGTCTATGTTGAGCGGTGGACGAATACTTCTGAAACTGGGCGTATGTACTGCTGGTGAGGGTCTGGTTCTTTTTCTTGATCAACTTGTACTTTTCTAAAATGCCCAACTTGGGCCCGGTCTTCCCTGTCTGAGTGTCTACTGGGGAATCTAAGGATTTCTTTAGCACTGCTGGGGTGATGCCCTGATAAAGGCTCGAACCAAAGGGTGGAATGATCATCTTTATTACTGTGGTAGTTATTGTGGTAGGTGGGACTTCTTGTTCTACAATCGGACAAGGCACTGAAACTGTCTTGGGCCTCTTCGTGTGCAAATGGAACTCTTCTGATGATACCTCCGTTACCGGCGGAGATGACTCTTGTCGAGGCCTTTTTTCCTTAGGGACCTGAGGTGTGGAAGTTGGAAGTATAGTGGTCGGAGGAAGCTGCTATTCCACTTCAACCAAGGTGTCAGGCACCCACACCGTCTGATTTGCAAACTTTTTGATCTCGAGCTTTGACTCATGCGCATACGAGATTTTTTTATTTTTCACCCGCATTTTTGAAATGATCCCGCTTGGATCGTAGTGCCAGGGGAAACTTAAGAAAAACTTCATCTCTCTCAGCATCCGATCTACTTCTTCTCCAACGCCACGACTGTTGCAGATGAAAGAGCTTATCTTCCCCTTGATGCGCAGCTATTGCTTTTTCTTCAATGAGACGAAATGAATGTCGTCTGAATTCATAATTTGTCTAATATACTCTAATGAAAATATTCTTACCGGCACGTACTTTGGCAGCTTGTAGGGTGCCAATTCACACTCGAAAACTCTGATCTCATTGTGGTTTTGATATAGGAACCAGTCTCCTGTCTTTGCATTGTCCGAGAGATATAGAATTCTCTAGACCTCATCATTTATTCGTGGCTCAGGCCTGCCGCTCAGCATGCTTACCACCGGGTGATATAAAATATCAATGAAAACCTTGAAGCTATACTCTGTGGAGTTATGCTTCAGCAGAGGAGTCCATGCTGTGACTGGCTGGGGCCTTCCGTCTGCGCCCATCTTCTGCATGGAGAAACTGAATTTATCTTCTTGAAAGTAAATGAACATGTACGCCAGTATAGAAGAATATCTGAACATGCCCTCTATGCCAAAATTCACGAACTTTTCGTGACTATTATCAGCCAAGAAGGTGCTATAGTCGAACTGCGTTGTGGGCTTTTCATCATTTGAGAAAATGGACAGAAAACCCAGGATGGGATCATCTACCCATTGGTCGGAATAGTAACCTAGCAGGGCACAAAGGGAGGAAATGATTTGGTTTCCTTTGGTGGAGAACATGGATGATGAGTAAGGGGGATTTGTGGAAGGGAATTGAGAGGAAGTGGGGAGGAAAAGCTCGAATATCTGAGCTCTCTGGGGAAAAGTCATTTTCTGATATAACTCAGTGAGGATTTCTAAATTGAAAGGGGACGTAGATTCAACACTGGGAATTTGCATCATCTTGTCTATGTCTTTGAGAGTGATGAAAAATAGGGTGTCTCGAGATGAGGATACAATGGCTCACTGTTCGGGAATATAGTGGGCTTGGCATTTCAGAGTGAATTCAGGGAAATGGTGGATCTGGGGAAAAAGGTAAAGGGGAAAATTGGACTCCCAGAGTCCAATTTCTTCACTCTGGTTGATGAACACTTCTCGGAGCCATGACTGGAGATCTGAAAAATCAAAGTCGCATATTGTATCTGCGATCAGTTGGTCTTTGTCAACCAGTGGGATTTTGTCCAGGTTGACAGGAGGAGGAAGAAAATGATTCTCTTCTCCTTCCGTTAGTCTTGGCTTTGGCACCATCTCTGCGACTGTACCTGCAATAAACACTATGTTAGTGGGGTCGACTGAGTGTGGATGAGGGCGACGGGAATGCAATGGATGAGTAAGAGGTAAATTCTGCAATGGAGGAGTAGGAGGTAAATTCTTCTGGTGCGATAGATGAATAATGAGTGAAGGAGGAAAACGATAGTTTTATTTAAAACTGGGGTTGGTTGGGCACGGGAAATAGGTCAGCAGGATAACGGGTATGTCATCGCGTAATAAATGGACAACGGGCCACTTGCGGGTGATTTGGCAGGTGACGGTGGCCAATACATACGGACGGGTGACGTGGAGGCTAGGGATTGGAGGTAAAAGTCGCAAAAGGGGGCCAGCCGTGAGTGAAAAGGGAAAAGGACTGACAGCAGGGACTGACAACAGTTATGGGATGGGACATAGCTTGGGAAAAAGTGGAACAAGTGGCATCAGTGGAAGATGACGTCCTTGAGTGATGGAAGCTGTCAGATGGCATATGGTGAAAAGACTTCGGGACCAATAGATTTGTGCCACCTATGACAAGGGGCCCACCAGAGGGAAAATCCATTCCAGACCCCCACCCTTTGGTTAAAAGAAGAACATCTAGGGGGGTCTGAAATCTCTTGTAAACCATTGATTTGTGCGCCCATTTCCTGACCACAAATCTTAGTGCATCCTTTATTACTCATTCCAGACCCCCCCCCTCCATTAAAGGTAGAACAGATGGGGGGGGTCTGGAATCTAATCTGAACCGTGGATTCACGCGCTAGTTTCAGGACCGTCCAGATTTGCGCAAATTTTATCACCGATTCCGGACCCCCCCCCTCTCTTGGTTAAAAGCAGAATGATCGGGGGGGTCTGGAAAACTCTGTGAACTGTAGATCTGGGCGCAATGATTTGGATCGTTCAAAAGTGCATGGAGCCTACACCAGGAGCGGAGAAAAATGTGTTGGAAAACCTAGGATAAGTGCATTTACGGGTTTTCCCAATCTTTTCACATAGACACCACCAAGGGGACTTCGTCTTAAACTATTCTTAGGCAATGGAGACATGGTGTATCATTTTCATTGATCTGGTTTCATTGGTGGTGAAGAAAATGAAGAAACTAACCTAGATGCTAACCTATCTTCCTAGGAAAATTAACCCAGATTAAACTGTTGGGTTAAGAAATAACTCTACCTAAGGGCTATCTGACCAGGATTAGACACTCTAGTCAAATTTATTCAATAACCTATCAACATTAAATTTAAAAAGAACTTGGCCATGCTTGAAAGGTATGGCCAAGTTACTATTATTGCATGGGGCTTTTGTGTGAATTCTTTTATGCCTTCTTTTCTTTTCTTTTTTTTCTTTTCTTTTCTTTTCTTTTTCTTTTTTTTTCTTTTCTTTTTTCTTTTCTTTTCTTTTCTGTTTTCTTTTCTTTTCTTTTCTTTTTTCTTTTTCTCAAATTATTTGCATAATGAAAAATCGTTTGTCAATAAAACACTAGATACAGATAATATCCAAGTTATCAGTTGATTCCCATAATTTATGGGGTGATAACAACCCACACTGGGTGAACCACGTATATATGTGTCTCTATTGTATTATGTATCTTTTGTGTTTTATTTCTTCATTTGTTTTTTTTATTACTCCGCAATATTGTTTTTCTAAGACAAAGATGAACAGGGACAAGAACATTAAGGATATGATGCATTAAATATTGAAGCTCAGCGTTATCTCAACACCTTTTATCAAGAGCCGAGATTGAATACGATGGTGGACAAGGTAGCATCGATCAATTTGTTTACAAGGATGGTTAGTGAGGAGGAAGTAATCCATCTTTAGAAATCCATTACAAAAAAGGAGATTTTGGATGTTTTAAAGGGTTTTTCCAAGCATAAGAGTCCTGGGCCTGATTGGTGGAGCGTGGAATTCTACTTGAACTTCTATGATCTGATTGAAAAATATTTATTGGAAGCAGTTGAAGAGTCACGCAAGACTGGTGTAGTAAACAGAGCACTCAACTTGAATTTATTTCTCTCATCCTGAAGGTAAATGGTCTTGCTACTTTTGAGGAGTTTCACCCGATAGCTCTGTGTAATATTTGTTATAATATCTTCACTAAAATCATTTCTAGGCACATTAGACTGATTTTGTCTCATGTCTTATCTGAGGAACAATTTGGCTTCTTGAAAGGAAGACAAATTACCAACCCTATCGGGATGGCACATGAATGTTTGCACCGTATCAAAGAGAAGAAGTTACAAGCATTGATCCTAAAGATTGATTTGAGAAAAGCCTATGATTGTGTCAACTGAGATTATCTAAAACTGTTCTTACTTCAATGTGGTTTCAGCCTTCCTACGACCAAGTGGATTTTGGGATGTATCAGATAAACAACATATGCTATCCTGATCAATGGTGAACCTATATGATTTTTCAATAGTGAGAGAGGATTACGCCAAGGATGTTGATTGTCACCTTTGCTATTTATTCTAATTATGGAAGTTTTTAAGTTTGGCATTAAAAAAAAGTAAAGAGGAAGGATTAGCCATTGGCATAAAGGTATATAGGCTTCTTAAGATAATCCATCTACTGTTTGTAGATGACATACTCATTATGACCAAAGCTTCTATTGTTGAATGGTAGGAAATAAAAAGAGTCTTGGACATTTTCTGTAGGGATTCTGGATTCAAGACAAATGATAAGAAAACATCGTTTCTTCAACACGGTGTGCGACAACAGGATATGGAGATTTTAAAGGATAATTTTCATTATAACTTTGTTGACATTTCTAGTGGTTTCAGGTATCTTGGATATTTCTTGAAGATTGATAGATACAAATCAGAGAATTGGAACTAGTTGATTGATAAGTATGAAGCCCAAATCAACCACTGGTGCAATAAATGGCTATCCATAGGGGGATGGTTCGATGGAGCTGCTCAAGCCTCGAGTAACAATTGTGGAGATAGTGGTTTTATTAGAACTAGTGAGCACGGATGTGACAAATTGTATTTCAATTGTGGGCTTGGTACTAATACCAAGGCTGAGCTCTTGGGTGCATGGGCACTACTCACTTTTCCCTCTTGTCTATCAATTATGGAGATTCACATCCGGGGAGACGAAAAAATTATCACTGATTGGCTGAAAGGTAAGGAGCATCTACAAGTAGTTGCGCTAAAATGTTGGAAGGACCACAACAAGGAGATATCAAATCTTTTCCATAAAATTACCTATGATCATGTTTTCAGGGAAGGAAATACAGTTGTAGACATCCTTTCAAAATTATCACTCCAACAAGAACCAGGGAAGATTATATATTACATGTGTGAAGAGGGCCATGATGGACATCTATAGTTTTTAAACCTTTACTAGTGGGGTTGTCCCCGGTTCTTTCTTTTTGTTGTTATGGGATGATAGTTTGGAGATCCTTTTTCACTCAGGCAAAGGAAGGTCAGTTTTAGGTTTTTTTGGGGATTGTTCTGTCCCTTGTGGTACTGGGTTTGGACATCTATGGAGGTGTATTTTATTTTGAACATATTCTCGAAGTCATGTAAGTCTTTGTTTGGTCGAGATGTAACTTTATGATTTTTTTGAGCCTTTTGAAAGTCGATATCATTAATATGATATCTTCCTATATGACAATTTATATTTTAAATAATATAAAGTTTAATTTTCTGGAAAAAAAAAAAACTAGTACCTTATTATATTTATTAGACAATTCTATGGTTTGAATCATTTGTGTATAGGCACGAGGAGTCTATACCAACTTTTACTATATTCATCATTTCCGTGGCAAATGTGGCGACCCTATTAATAGAATGTTGAGCAAATGTATAAAGCATTCTTCTTTCTCTATGTTATGCATTTTCGCTGAAGTGAAGCAAATACTCCTTAGTATCAACCTTAACTATTAGGATAAGGATAAGCCATTTTTGGATAAACCTTAGGATAAGGATAAACCATTTTTGGATAAACCTTAACTAAAATAATTAGGATAAGGATAATATATTAATTCCATCTCAGTTTGACGTGTGCACAGAAGAATATATTAATTAGGATAAGGATAAACCATTGTAGGTATCTACAAGATTGATAGCCATTTGGTAACTGTAATTTTGTCTTCCCTCTATCTGAGTTTGACGCGTGCACAGAAGAATATACTAAATTTAGAATACATTATCGGATGTATATCACTGTTGGCTTCGGAAATTCCCCACACTTTCATGTCACTGTTGGCTTCAGAACAATGTCACAAAAAAATAAATATTAGAAATGAGAAGAGTGAGCAGACAAGATATTGTGAGGAACAATGTCACAAACAAATAAATATTGATGTCACAAACAAATAATTAAAGTCATGGTGAGAGGTATGAAAACTATTCAGACCTTTTTTACACAAAATAAAAACTTAAATTTGTTCTGAAATTTTTTGGTTCTTTCCACAATTACATTTAAAACTCAATTTATCACCTTAGAATAAAGTTTAAACACATTTAAAATAGAATTTAACAACGTAGTATAAAAGCCAATGTTGTTTTGAAGGTTATTTTTACGGATGCAA
>JASDQU010880408.1:7098-26733 GCA_032191745.1 Picea mariana
TTCCCCACACACTTCTTGCTCCAATAATTTTGAGAGCACTGATCTAATAATATTCACAATCTATCTTGACAAAGGCAAAACTCAAAACCACTCTAGCCAAACTAATAATTCCAAGCCAAATCCAAAAAGATCCAAAGCTAACCAAAGCTAACTTTCTCCATGATAACTCCTCTCCTTTTATAAGTTGAAGAGGATAAGGTGAGGAGGTTAGGATGATCCCACTAAATCATGAAAGCGAGTAAGATCCAAACCATTTGGATGCCACCTCACCATAGAAGTTTCTCCTTCTAGAAGATTCAAGAAAACACTTGTTTTTCCCACATGTAGGCATTCTCACACCCTGCCTATAGAGCAACCTGTGAACATATCGCACCCTAGCTATGGTGCAACCTACGAGAATCAGGCATTCTCGCACCCTGCCTATATAGCAACCTGCGAACTTTCTTTTTTACAGGGTTTTTACAAGGGAAAATGCAACTTCTTTTCTCAAGAAAAGTTCATCTCCCTTCTCTCTTCAGGAACTCAGGCCACTGACCCCTCTGAAGGAAACATATAGGATTACATCATTAACGATCATAGGGATGACAAAAATAATTTGTAACACACACGAAAGAAATGAAAATAGAGGCACAAGAAATCTCCATGGAATAAGAAGAAGTGTAGGATACATGCATGGATACACAAATGCCAGAATAATTCGAGCCATCGGGGGCCCAAAGGAAGAGAACATGGGAACAAGCAAGTGGCTTCAGAAAGAAGGCCAAGGCCCACAAGAAACCAATGGAAACATAATTGATGATAGATGATTTGGGGTTGATAGCCACAAAAGTGGAATATCGACTATTAGAGGTGTGGGAAAACGTTGAAAATCACAGGGCTTCAATTTCGGAGAAAGTACAAGAAGTGAAAATTGCGTTGGAGCAATTCAGGATCAGGGTAGAAAAAAAACAACAAAAGACAACATTGCCAACTAAAGAAGGGGCATCGGTTAGAGAGACAGTGCAGATCGTAATGTAGAGGAGAATAGATTTTATCATCACTCCTGATATGTTGTTTATGGATGAGGAGACAACACAAAGGCCCCTGAAATATAATGAGATGTTGGACTTGGCATTGCCCAAGATTCCAACTAAAGCATTGTATAAATTACAAGTGAGCATCACACAGGAGATTCAGTCTAGAGAAGGAACTGATGCATCGAAATTACAATTGGCACAGGAAGACAACACCTCACTGAAGGAGTCACTTAGTGAGGAAGGGAAGGAGAAAAAGGTGGATGAGATGGAGAACCAAATTCAAGTAGTATTTCAAGCCATCTCAGACAATGAAGGAGTACAGGAAGCCTCTTCACCAAAGAAAATGATAAAGATAGCATAGACTTTGAAAAAATATAAAGAACAAATCAAGTAATTGGAGCGCACAATTCCCACGACTCCTCTAGAAGTTAGAGCGCAAAGAGAGTAGGATGTGACAACTTCTGCAAAGAACATCATGCATAACATACACAGAATGACAGAGCTTTTGGAGAAGAGTGACCAACTATGGACACAAATTTTAGAGGATGGGAGCTTACAAGAGATGCAGAGGAAGGAGGAAAAATTGCATGCAGCAATGGAATATGTCAAACAATGATACGGGACGATGTCACTGCCAGAAAATATCAACACGATCACCAAAATGAAGAATTTACAAGCCGAGGAGAAGGCAGTACAACCACAGAAGATGGAGCGACATGCTCAGTTGGAGCCCCTCTAAGAAAAGTTGGAGTCGTTGGTCATCGATATCGACGCAACAAAGATGAATATAAAATATCTACGCTTGGAAGGGGGAGAACTACTACAAAACCCAGTTACCGTGCAACTAGTGGAAAACATGGCTGAAAGGAGTAGTCAGGCTCAAGTGCAGTGCTAGAGAACAATTGAAATGTATGGCACATTGGCGCAAGTAGGGATCGATGCTGGAGTAATTCATTGACTCGGGATGAGTCACAATGTTAGTGTTGGGGGCCTGTTGGAAGTAGGCTCATTTTGGGGAAAAGGAAAATTTTGGAGAATAAAGCGCAAATAAGGAAAATAGAATTGGCAGGAAAAGTAACACGTGCAGAGTAAAGCGCATGCACAGGAGGAAAGCATGTGAGGCATGCTTGCAAGAATACCAAACCATGCTATGGTTAGGGTTTTTGTAAGAGGTTGTAATGGTTGATAAGAGAAAAATAAGTATAAAGAGGTACCTAGGAGGTCTATGTCGGGGTTCGAAGAGTTGGATAGGGTTCGTTGTGACTGTAATTCAAAAATGTAAGAATGATTGTAAAATATGAGGTTGTTTTGTAAGATGTTGAGCTGAAGAAAGAAAATAAGGTAGATCTTGAGGGTTAGATCATAGGATGAGGAGCCTGGTGTGATCCAGTCTGCCTCATTAAAAATCTTGATCCAACTGAGGGAGAATTGTAATGCGCGCAACGCCATAGATGACATAGCAATAATAAAAGAGCCCAAGAGACAGATCTTTGTGGACGTAGCTCGGGATGAGGTGAACCACTGTTATGTGGACGTAGCTTATGTGTTATGTGAATGATTCATTGCTATATCTTTGATGTTAATGATTATATCTTAGATGAATGTTTGATGAAGTAGCTAGATCTGATTGTTTTACATGCATGAATAATAATGACAGAGTACTTAGCATAGATGGATGTTATAGTAAATAAATAAAGATCACAAGGTTCAATTCCAGATCCCCACTCATTCCCAAACTGCAAGCACCTGAGCGTTGCAGCCACCCATAGAACTATCTCAGGTGAGACTATGTAGTGCACCCTGTGTACTGCGTTGCCTTCTGAATTTCCAAGAGGGGCGATAGTTTTAGAGGGTTTTGTTGGAAACCATAGTAGATCTGAACCTGGGCCAACCAAAGAATGTTAGTAAGAGAGAAGTAACCAACAAAGTGGAAGGTAAGATCAATAACTGTGACCCAGATGGATCTCGATGACCATTCACCTTTTCCACTGAATCACCATTTTGATCCTGTGGTTTTGATAAACCATGATATTCACACTTTTGATGGGGAATGGAATCTAATGTCATGTTCATTTGTTAACTGTAGACAACATGTAATGATTTCCTAGTGGTCTTATGTACATGCCTACAACATAGTGTTAATGCATCGGATTCCATTAGAACTCACCAGTTAAGTGTGCTCATGCTAGAGTAGTACTGGGATGGGTGACTGCCCGGGAATTCCTAGTGTTTCACATGCCTATGGAATTATATAAACTTGGTACAATTTATCCCACATGCATCATGGAAATTGTTCTCCTCTCACTGTCTCATATATAATTGAGGTGAAGGAGGCCCTTTAAGCATGCAATTGAGTGTGATGTAAAGCTTGTTTCGAATGAAGCGTTTCTTTTCATAGATAGGCTTTCCCATTCTGTCAGATTGTACTCTACAATGTTTTTCTCTCTTTTTCATTAATAGAAGTTTGTTTTCACTGTATTTCTATGTTCTCTGCATTATCTCTGTGTATTTCCTTGTTATATATCGATTATATTTTTGTCTTCATGTCATTCTCAAAATAATTCGGATAAAACCAACCCATTTCTATTTTAATTGATTCAAGAGCTAGTCATAGATATCAAGATCCTAAGATGGTGGAAATATTTTATTTACCAAGAAGCAAGCTTAGGAAATTTGGTTGGTTTAGCTAGCTACACGAGCTAAGAGAAGAATAAATGAGATGGTTAAGGCATGTCCAATGGCCATGAATGGATTGAGCACCAAGGAAAATTTGAATATCATACCTTTGGGTTCATATGATTACCTCATTGGTATGGATTGGTTGGAAAAGCATCATGTTGTCCTAGATTATTACAATAAGGAATTCACTTTTTGGATGAACAAGGGAACTTGAGGACATTTCAAGGTATTCCAATGTTACAAACATAATAAAAATGATAATAATAAATATAATAATTGAATAATAAAATAAAATCATTTAATCAAATCAAGAGGCATGTACCTCTTCATCAAGAGACATGTACCTCCTCACCTCGGGACCAGCCAATGCTATATAGAAACCATCAAGAGGGTAGTGTAATCATCTTCATCTTTATCATTATCAATAAAATATCATATTAAAAAATATTCATTCTCCAGTGAATAACAGTCTTCATGTTACAATGGTATCAGAGCTTTCGTTCTAATCCAGCTTCCGCCATTAACATTCGCCCTGTGCATTTTTGCCCCATTAAAATTCCCCCCACCTGTACCCTTTTCCTAAAACCTCCCACCCATACCCTATTCCTAACCCCCGCAGTCGTACTCTATTCCTGTTCCTAAACCGTAACCCCCTCCCCTAAAATATCTGTAACTTCTCCACCGTGTAGACAACACCACAAAAAATCTTGTCTCGTCTCGTCCTTCCCATCCTTCATGTTTGTCCCATCCAGTTCCCCAACGTTTGTCCAACGACTAGTCCCCCGACCTCTGCATTCCTTGACCACTCTGTCCCTTCCCAACAGTTTGTCCCGTCAACTCATACATTTTCATTACCCCCGGTCTGACAACCACCTGTCTCCCCGTCCCCCCTATCTCCCGATACACCATTTAAACATTTTTTCCAAACGTCGTACCCCCCCCTCCTTGAGACTTGTCATAAATGAAATTAATATATTATAGTTATTATTAATATATATTATAATTATTATAATTAAAATTATAATTATATATTAATTATATTAATATATTACAAATTATTTATATATATCTATATATAATCGCGAGGATGGTCAACAACAAACAAATTAAGGCCGATGTGAAAAAATGTAGAGATGACGTCAATGGTGTAAGGTATCGACTTAACAATGTGCAAAAAATGCAAAAAGACATGAATGAAAAAATCAATAAATTACTCGAGTCTGAGAGAAAAATTGATCAGTTAATACAACAAGGTGAAAGATTATTGGCGCTCTCTGAAAACGATAAAAATGAAACAAAAGGAAGACTTGATGAACATAATGAAAAAATTGAACAATTAACGGAACATGTCGAAGCCTTATTCGCATAGCACTTAGCTTATCGAAGACCACCACTAAGTCCGGAAATACCAGAAATAAATTCATAAAATCAAGGAAACTAGAAAATTCTAGAGGAATTATTTTCGAGAAATATGCACACACCCAGATTCCACGACAAAGATTACCAGAAATTTAAAAAGGAGTTACCAAAGTATGATGGAAAGGAGCATAGAGGAGCAGTTGTTTGGATAAACAAAATGGATGGAATTTTTTAATCAAACTCCCTGCTAGGTGAATGAGAGAAGGTAATGACATCCTATAACAGTCTAGAAGGAGAAGATTATGATTGGTACCTTTGGTGGTCCAAAAAATGTGATTCTCGTTCCTTCCACTGGAATAATTTTACAACAACCCTACTTAAAATATTTCATGACAAAGAGGATGCTGACTTGTATAACAAGTTCGTGCATCTCAAACAGAAGGGAAACGTAAACGATTATACACATGAATGGGAGGTTCTCGCAAAAAGGCAATGCAAATTCACGGATGAGTAGCTCATCAAAATGTACATATGTGTCCTAAAAGATTACATTCGTAGTGACATTAAACTATGGAATCCTAAAACAATTGAGGATGAAAAACACACAACAAGGCTAATAGAATAGAAAAACAAGTTCAATAAAGCAACATTCACAACTCCAGAAAGGTTAAATAAATATTCAAACGATAGAACCAAGAAATACACTACAAAGAAACCTAACAAGTATTTACCACCTCATTTGAGGGAAGGTCATTCCATTCATCAAGACTCAATTAAAAAATGGGAAAGCAAATGTCGATATTGTGGAGACAAATGGTAATCTGGGAACAAATGCAACAATAAAAAATTATATTCTTGTAGAGCAGAGAAAGAATGAAGCACATCTCACTATGATTCAGATAATGAAAGTGAAGAGGAAGGTGAATCCCCCAATACAGAAACCAATGAGGCCATGCCCAAGATATCCCTGGCTGCAATAACAAGAACAACACAACCACAAACATTAAAACTAAAAGGGCACATAAAAAAGTAAATTTTCACCATTCTAGTTGATACAGGGAGCATCCATAATTTCATAGATGTAAATATTGCAAATAATTTAAACCTATTCATATATCTAGCTGTGTATATAAGAGTAACGGTGGTAGATGGAAAAAAAAATTATGGCATAGGAAAATTCCACAAGATCAAGATTCAAGTAGCAGATTACGAATTCGAATCTGGATTCTACAATGTACCCTTGGGAGGAGTAGATGTCGTCTTGGGAATTCAATGGTTACAAATGTTAGGGACTGTTGTGAGGGAAATCCCCTTATGGACTAGCAAATAGGGTTATCTTATGCATGAAAATATGACCAAAAGAAATCTACTTTCGACCTTCGTCCCCTAAGTTAAACCCCATTTCTTTTCAGCAAATACATGGTTAGACCAACATACCTTGTTTCGGATGTTCGGTGTCAATCCTTCCTCCCACTTGATCACTTGTTAGCAGTCCTCCTTTCAAAGATGACATGTATGCAAAACAAGCAACAAACTACACATGCATTTTACCTATAGACTAATGGGTTAGAGATTCAAACATATATTTACTGTACTATGAAGAACTCATAAAGTGGGACGGGAAAAGCATTTATTTATTACTTTAAATGAATCAAATTACAAATGTCGAGACCAACCAATGCTCCGCGAATCTTGATCCTGGGCTCCTCTTCAAATGTCCTCCAACTTCTTTCCTTTGTATCTCTTCTTACACAAGGATGGCTAAAGGGTTGCGGCAATGGGAATATGCAATTGGGTAGAGTTTCTTTGCTAACTTTTTCCTCTTCCAAATGGGACCCCTACCCCTTCTTTTATAGGCTAGAAGGAGCTAGGTATTTGGACGAACCCTTGGCCATGCATGGCCGGGAGTTTCAGTTAACTCACCCAAAGCTATGTGTTCCGTCGACAAATTTCCTTTTTTCATGCTTTTGTCAGTCCATGCGGGCTGTTTTAGGTCAGCTAGCGTGTACATGCATGTAGTAATGGAGTAGGGTGTGTGGGCCCTTATAAAAGAAGTTTTCTAAAGAGTTGTATCAGCGGTGCTTTGGCAAAAAAGGGATCTGAGATGGCCTGATGCCAGGTAAACATGTATGGTGCAATTTAGGGTTATAACAGATGCCCCCTAATGTGTGAGGTCAGAAGAGCATCTGATGGCCGAAATACATTACCAATCTTTACTGATGTGCCAAACAATTGAGCCCAAGGATCAGGAACCGGGAGGCGTCATCTGCAAAATAAAAAATGTCTCACCGAGGCAAGCATACCCATGCTTGGGATAAAATAGAATCATGGCTACCAATCAAATACATTATAGATCCATGTCATATAACTATATAAAGAGTAGCCGCGAACAATACATAGTGGAGCTACATCTTGAAATAAAAAAGATATACATATAGAGTATCCATCTTCTAGAAGCTAATACATCCTGATGGCTGGAGATGAGGTCTTCAGAGCTCGAGCAACTACTTCTAAATCTTCAAAACTCAGGTAGGAGTGTAATATGAGTGTATGACTGCACTACCCAGAGGTCTTCAACGGATCGTCGGTCATGGACTTGATGATCAGACTGAAGGCTTCATTGATTTCGAATAAGGACTTGATTGGACATTTAGGATGGTCGGGTAAGAGGGTAAGAGACAAATTGCAGAGGGGCCGACTCAGGCTTGGTGACAAACTTCCCTTGGACAATAGCACGACAAATGATGAGACTTAGGCAACATGGCATTAATCATAAGTCTACGAAGCAGGAGACAACGCAAACTCTCCATATGTTTGGAAGGATAACCAAATGGCGGAGGACACAACTCTATATAGCGAGAACAACTTCCTAAGGNGAATCTTGATCCTGGACTCCTCTTCAAATGTCCTCCAACTTCTTTCCTTTGTATCTCTTCTTACACAAGGATGGCTAAAGGGTTGGGGCAATGGGAATATGCAATTGGGTAGAGTTTCTTTGCTAACCTTTTGCTCTTCCAAATGGGACCCCTACCCCTTCTTTTATAGGCTAGAAGGAGCTAGGTATTTGGATGAACCCTTGGCCATGAATGGCCGGGAGTTTCAGTTAACTCACCCAAAGCTATGTGTTATGTCGACAACTTTCCTTTTTTCGTGCTTTTGTCGGTCCATGCGGGCTGTTTTAGGTCAGCTAGCATGTACAGGCATGTAGTAATGGAGTAGGGTGTGTGGGCCCTTATAAAAGAAGTTTTCTAAATAGTTGTATCAGCAGTGCTTTGGCAAAAAATGGATCTGAGATGGCCTTATGCTAGGTAAGCATGTATGGTGCAATTTAGGGTTATAACAGATGCCCCCTAATGTGTGAGGTCAGAAGAGCATCTGATGGCCGAAATACATTACCAATATTTACTGATGTGCCAAACAATTAAGCCCAAGGGTCAGGAACCGGGAGGCGTCATCTGCAAAATAACAAATGTCTCACCGAGGCGAGCATACCCATGCTTGGGATAAAATAGAATCATGGCTGCCAATCAAATACATTATAGATCCATGTCATATAACTATATAAAGAGTAGCCGCGAACAATACATAGTGGAGCTACATCTTGAAATCAAAAAGATATACATATAGAGTATCCATCTTCTAGAAGCTGATACAACCTAATGGCTGGAGATGAGGTCTTCAGAGCTCGAGCAACTACTTCAAAATCTTCAAAACTCAGGTAGGAGTGTAATATGAGTGTATGACTGCACTACCCAGAGGTCTTCGACGGATCGTCGGTCATGGACTTGATGATCAGACTGAAGGCTTCATTGATTTCGAATAAGGACTTGATTGGACATTCAGGATGGTCGGGTAAGAGGGTAAGAGACAAATTACAGAAAGGCCGACTCAGGCTTGGTGACAAACTTCCCTTGGACAATAGCACGACAAATGATGAGACTTAGGCAACATGGCATTAATCATAAGTCTACGAAGCAGGATACAACGCAAACTATCCATATGTTTGGAAGGATAACCAAATGGTGGAGGACACAACTCTATATAGCGAGAACAGATTCCTAAGGTCGTACTACATCCCATAATTTGATGAACAAACGGACATATGTGCTTTATCCAAGGGTGACTCATTATGCTGCCAATAAAGAAAATACTTTTCCCTTCCTCTTTTTGGGGTATATATATATATATATATATTTTTGTCTTTTTCAATAATTTTGGGAAAAAGAATAAAGAAAAGTTACGTTACAATGGAGGAACGAGTGTTGCAAACATACAAGTTCAAGGCACAAGGACAAGACAGATGTTCTAGTATAATGATACTCGAGAAAAATCCTCCGGGGGCCAAGGGTGTTAAGACACATAAGAAAACTGTTACAAGGCTGGCGTATAAGGTATGCAAACGCGGTTAACAAAACACACAATGGTAACGTCATTCGATGTAAGTTTAAGGAGCCCAGAGAAGGTAAGCTCCGTGGTTTTTCATATTTAGAGAGTCTGAAAAACATAAAAGGAGACTCCATTGGGGTACCTTTTTTGAAGATAGTCTAGTCGGTTCGAAAAAGGGGTAAACTAGCACCGACAAGACGTCTATTCAAAACCATTTTAACGAGTGTGATAAGGACAAGATCACTCGGCCATTTTTTCATTTTTAAGGAGTCTGAAAAAAACTTAACTATGGACTTCGTTAGGAATGTTCTTCTGGACCAGTTTAACGAGTGTGAAAGAATAAGGTCACTCGACGATCTTTTCAATTTTAGGGACTCTAAAAAGAGCTTAACTATGGACTCCATGGGGGTTCCTTCTTCGTAAGTTTAGTCCCTCAAGCCCAAAAAAGGGATAAAATTATACCGAAGAGTACTCTTCTAAAGAACTGAATTTCCATAGAGTATACCTTTGTTCGTATAGTTGATCGTCTGGACCAAAAAAGGGGTAAACTATCGCCGGACAGACGTGACTTCAAATATCAGTTTAATGAGCGTGAAAGGCCACAAGATCGCTCGACAATCTTTTCATGTTTAGAGGTTCTGAAAAGGGCTTAAAAGAAGACCTGTTATTTGTTGGGAGTCCTGAGGGTGAGGTCAAGAGCGAAGAAGAATCATGTAAATGAGGCTCAAACTTGTATTCAGGGAAAAATACAAGGACTCCCAAGCGTACAGTGTTTTAGAGACAACATGAATACCATAATGCAACCAGGATCTACCTAGGGAATCCATGTTCTGGTAAGCTCTACCACCAAGTTGCGAGACTTCTAAAGCAGATATGATGGTTTCGTGTCACAACCTGATGGGATCGATCATGTGGCAAAGGAAAAAGACAACGAGATACAAAATTCAGAGTAGAATCCTAACCTATATTCTCAAGTTGATCGTCATAAAAAATTTCCACGGACTGTCGAAAAATACTCAAAACTCAAAAAACATTGTTCCAATACCCGATCAAATCCCTCCTATGCAACTCCTGAATCAATATAAATGGTTTTTGGTATAAAGAAAATGATAAGGGAGGCCAAAAAAGTGACAAAAAGAGGCCAAAAAGTCTATAAATAGAAGCTGGTAGCTCATTATCACCATTGCTGATTTGGAAATTGACTCTGGAGCCAAAAGACCCCCTTTGTCAAAAGCGGTGATTCTAGGAGCTACAGTGGACGAAACGAACTTCTGTCTAGACCAAGTAAGTACAAACTCCCTTATCTTGCATTTTGTGTCTTTATTTGTGCATTGGGTTTCATTTTTTAGGGGGGCGTCGACCTTTAAAAGGTCGGCCCTAGGTCCATGTGGGCTGTCTCTAGACAGGCCGCATGTACATTCGGGCAGAGTAAACTCTGCATGCATGTACACATGACTGTCACCATTATAGCACATGTGGACCCCCTTATGGAATGAAAAAGGCATAAAAAGCAAGGGTTAACCCTCCTGAACCTTAGTGTTTTGCAGGCTGTATGTCCATTGAAGAGAAAGAGAGCATGAAGAGGCGAATGAGTTGGTCAGGGAAGACCCCAATGCTGTGGCTACTTTGATGCAGTGTGGGTTACTCAAGTTTTTTCTATGTCCTTTCATGTAGGCACAACCTAGGCTGCTGAATGCCTTGGTTGACTACTGGCATCCGGATGCAGAGGCATTCATGTTAGAGGGGCAGTCACTGGTGCCCACGGTCGAGGACATTTACTTTTTGACTAGCCTCTCCAGGAGAGGGGAACCAGTCAATTTGCGGACTTTTTCTGCAGGGTCGCATAACATAGCGGAATTGATAGGCCTATACTATGTAGATGATACATACTGCTCGAGCACGCAGGTTCTGCGACTCTACATCAAGAATCCCTTGCACAGATGAACTGTGCAGTCCAATGCTTAAATGCACAAGTTTTTGATTGGAGTACCACATTGCTTGAGTGTATGAAAAGATAGCTGACAGATTGTTATTTGCGGATACATAGGAACTTCGGGTTCGGGACCATTCTGTGTTCGTTCTTTTTTGAGAGAGTTTCGAGTTTTAGTCCTCGAGTAGTGGTACAAATAAATAAAGCACCTCTTCCTGTTGTGTGTAGATGGGCAATATTACAGCTGTGACAGGGTGGCAGAAGGACCAATGAGTCCTTCGATGATGACTTCGTTGTGTGGTTGTCACAACAGATCCTGGTTATAGAGGATTACCCCTATGCCGAGATTGATTTTTCGAGAGACCTTGAGATACCAGTACCTCCTAGTGAGGAGCAAGGGGAGATGGGTAAGTCTCCTCCTTTGTAGTTTTTTTGTTGTATATGTAATGTTTATGTTGTTTTTTTATATATATCATTTTTTTTTTGTTATGCCAGAGTATTTGACAGATATGTGTTCATTGTGTGTAGATGTGGGACCAGTGTGACCCGATGACTATGCGAGGAACAGGCATTGTCCTCGGCCAGGGGGCGCACCTGCTGCTGCAGGGGGACCAACAGTAGCAGGAGATCTTCCAGCTGGGGAGGCTGAGAGGGTATTGAGACGAGTCATGCGTAACTTTACTGTGCTCACTTGCATGGTCCCGATGGCAGAGATTGAGGACTTGCCACCATCTATGCAGCCTCATGTAGTGGGGGCACCACAAACGTGGGTCCGGTTGTTTCGGCGTTTAGCCAACACTGTGGACCAGTATAACAGGGCCCACAGGCCCTGATTTTAGCTAGACATTTTGACGTTCCATGAGCACTACTTGTATATATTTTTTGAGGGCATAAGCCCTGTGACTCGTTATCGGTTATATTTTTGAGGTGCTTGCGTCCATCTATTTACTCTGGTTACTTTATGATAATATATATGGTTTTTTTTGGTCTTTTGTGTCTTATGGATCATGTGTGCAAAAATGTATTTACATGCTTATGTTAATGTTTTTTCATATGTGTGCAAGATGCCAATCTAAAATTTGATTAGCTAGTGTATCTGTAACTTGGTTTAATCTCCTAGGAACATGAAAATATGTAATATAATCAAAGTTTCATTCTAAGAGACGTACCCTAAGGAATCGTCGGTGTAAAGTTGGATCATGAACTTGATATACTCTATTTAACTGAGACACAACCAGTTGAGCGTCAACATAGACCCGAAGATGAGAGATACCCAATGACAAAGCATCATGAAGCAACTCAATAACTACACTATACTCGGCAACATTATTTGTGGTGTCACCTAAGAATATACCTCTGGAAGATAATAAATGGCCTTGAGGTGTAAATATTACACAAGTTGTGGAGGCAAGCCTCTGAGTGTGTCAACTAGCACCATCTGCATACCCAACGAACACCTCGGAATCACTTGACATCTGCCACAGTGACGAAAGATAACATCAACGACACGTCCATAACACTAAAAGAAACTAAAAAGTAATAGTACAAAGACTATACATATGTTACAAAAAGTTACCCACAATGACCTTCCTATGAGTAATACTTCTTGAGGTCACCCATTTCTAGGCTCCGCCAAAGAATTCCCTTTAAAATCAACCAAACGATAAGTGCCCTTTTTTAAAACCTCTTTTATGATGAAAGGTCCGAATCACATGGGTTTGAATTTTCCTACCCCCAACAGGTCCTTATCTTGGTCATATACCAGGACAAGGTTGCCTTCAGAGAACATCCAAGGACAAACAGACCTATCATACTGACACTTGACCTTATGTTTGTGAGCCTCGTTGGCCAGGGACACATCACGACGCTGCTCATTGATCTGCTCAAGGTATACTAACCGTTCTTCAAGTGGAGAAGTGTCTGGAAATAATTGCTGCCAACTTTAGAGATGGGATCTGACATTCGATGGGAAAGACTGCCTCCAGCCCGTAAACATGTTGAAAAGGTGAGAAACCGGTTGCAGTCTTAATAGATGTTTGGTAAGCCCATAATGTCGAGTATAAGATCAAATGCCAATTTGACTTGGATGAGTTGATAGTTGATTGTAGAATGGTCTTACGAGTTTTGTTTACAGCTTCCACCTATCCATTTGCTTCGGGGTAGTAGGGTGATGAATGTTCTCGATGTAACCCAAGCTTTGATGTTAACTCGGTCATCATCTGGTTCTGAAAGTGACTACCATGGTCAGTGACAATCTCCCTCAGGACACCGAACCTAGTTATTATCTGATTGAATAAAAAGAGAGTTGTAGTCTCTCCATCATCTTTAAACGTTGGCATAGCTTCGACCCACTTTGTGAAGTAGTCTACAACTATGATGATATAGCAGTTCCCCCTTGTTGAAGGAGGGTTGCAAGTAGTGTAATCAATCCCCCACTTGGTGAAGGGACCAACTGTGATGATAGGAAACATGGGAGCAGGATCTTCCCTCATCTTCAGAGAGAAGATTTGGTACGGATGACACTTCTTGACCGATTCCATACAATATTTGATAAGTGTCGGCCATAAGTAACCTGCTCATAGAATATTTTGGGCTATTTCCAACCTAGAAAAATGACCGCCACAAGCTCCGGTATCGCAATCATTAAGCACAATAATTGCTTCCTCATGAGTGAGACATCGGCATAGGATGCAGTATACACCTCTCTGATACAATGTATCATCGATTATGAGATAATTCTTAGCCTGATGGCATATGCGTCAACGCTCATCATGAGAAGTAGTGGTGGGGCACTTCAAAGTTTGGAGATAGATAAGTATATCTCCATACCAGGGATCCGAAGATGTGATCAAAAACATATCTCTCTGGATAGGCGATTCTTCAAGCACAACGTTACCTGACTCCACCGAAAGTTCCAAAATAAGTTCTGCGAAGACCAATGACTTTTTGGACTTTGCTGAAACAAAGTCTAAGTAAAAATCCTAGAGGATGACTATCCATCTACTAATTTTTATGCCTATTACCCGTCATGTCAACATGTATTGGAATGGATTCACGACAGCAATGACGATGGTCTTGCGAAACAAAACATAATGCTGGAACCGTTGAATAGCATGAACTACTTCCAACGCAAGTTTTTTGATGTGAGAATAATTGAGTTCCGGTCCTACGAGGCCTCGGCTCAAGTAATAGATCACGTATTCTGAGAACAAGTCATCTTCCTGAACTAAAACCATGCTAATGGTTGATTATGCCACCGCCAGATATAATAAGAAATATTTGTTATAGTTAGGTGGCCGGAGCAGAGGGGTAGTTGTGAGGGCGTGTTTTAATGCGTCGAAAGAGTGTTGAGAAACATCGTCCCAGTAAAAAGGAACATCTTTCTTCAGTAAGCGCATAAAGCCCTTGGTGATCTCGGCATAGTTGGCGATGAAGCATCGTAAAAAGTTTGCCTTGCCTTGTAGACTCTGAAGTTGAAGGATTTTGCGTGGGGGGGGGGCAACTGAACTATTTCCTCCACCTTGAGAGGATCGAGCATGATCCCTGTTGTTGACACTATGAAACCTAACAATCATCCTGATGTTACGCATAAGCTACACTTGTTTGGATTCAGGCGAATCTGAAAGTAGCGACAACGTTCGAAGACAAGTCGGAGGTGTGTGGGATGATCCATTCTCTTGCGAGATCAAGATGCTAAATCATATAAGTAAGCCTCGACTATATGCTTAAGTTCATGGAAAGAAAAAGACATGGCATGCTAAAAGATGGCTCCAGCATTTTTGAGACCAAAAGGCATCTTATGATACACAAATGTACCCCATGGACAGATAAATGTCATTTTGTGTTGGACTTCGGGTTTTATTTGTATTTGATTATATCTCGAAAAACCGTCCATGAAAGAAAATGATTCTCAACCCGCACATTCATCAATGATCTGGTCGATGAACGTTGTGGGAAAATTATCTTTGGGACATGCCTTGTTAAAATCATGAAAGTCGGTACATACATGAATCGTGCCTTGTTTTTTATTGACCGGCACAGGATTTGACACCCATTGGGTCAAATGGATAGGATAGATAAACCCGAATTTTAGCAATTTCTCAACCTCAACCTTAATGGATGATACTTTCTTAGGATTAACGAGACGAATCTTCTGCCGAACTGGCTTGGCATCAGGATACATTGTGATTTCATGTTCAACTATTTTTGGATCTATGCCTGGCATTTCCTCGTAAGACCAAGTGAAAACGTCGCGGAATTCTTTGAAAAGATTTATGTAGATTTGAATCTTTTTGGGGGAGCAGTCAGCTCTGACGAAGACATTCTCCATGACACTAGGGTTTTGAGAGATATTGAACGGTAAGGTTTCAACGATAGTTTCCATATTACCCTCAACATAAACCTCATGTGTAGCTAAGGGATTAATAGGACAAGACCGATCTCCCATCATAGTCATGGTGAATTCTCCTACTTCAATTCGGCTTAACTATGGGAGGAAGTATGATCTGTGATGAAGATCTTCCCAGGGTTTATCCAGACTAGTCGTTGCTTCAATTATTGCTTCATCAGAGGTAGGGATGATTTTAAGGATGGAAATTTATTTTAAAATGTAGAAACCTTGGCGAATCTTACTAATCCTTTATATTCCAAATTTAAATGTTTGGTGATATTTTTGTAAAAATATTCAAATTTCTAAGGATTTTATATAGTTTTTATAACATTTTGGCGATTTTTAAGGCAAAATAATTTTATCCTATAGAATTTGGGCAAATCATTTTTAAAATAACGAATCTCGTTTTTGGAAAAACCATGGAAAATTAGCCCATGAGCGAAATTTAACCCCTAAAATTATCCATGAGATTCAGAGGGCAAGACTATGTCTAATGAATCGGCATGAGTGAGAGAACCCTCAGCCCAAACAGGCTCTAGAAGTGGATCAAACTCTTGTGCAGGAGCTGGATCAGTGTGGGTTGATCTTTGATGGACTAAAGAGTACACTACTTCAGCTGCAGACAAGAGAATGGACATGCCCGGGTGCCTTGTCCCATTCATCGTGGCCGATGGGGAAGGAAGTATCCATGGATCGTCGAAGTAAGTCATGCAGAATGATAAAACTTGAAAAATCTCAACCTTATTGTGATTGGATATAAACTTGATATCGCCTTGAGGGGGCAGGTAATCGAAGGTACCCATCAAAGATGGGTACAAACCAACCCCTACATTGACGACACCTGGTTGAGGATTATCAATCATCAGGACCATGGATGCCCCCAAAGCAGGGTCAGGGCTGGAGAAAGACAATTGATCGATGGTCACTATCCGACCCTCGTGTGGAAACAACAAGACCTAGAAAACGGTAGCAACCATAGATTGCATGGCATAAGTCCAACTCCTTCCTAACAAGAGGTTATTTTCGAGGGGAGCATCAACTACCTCTACTTCAACACACACGGTCTTCCCTCCTAACTGCACGGGGAAAGAAGGAACGATGCCATGTGGTCAAAACAAACGACCATCGGAAGCGGTGAGGAGAGTAGGTGACAGAGACAAAATGGGCTGGCCAGCGACCTTCCAACATGCCAATGACATAACGCATGTCGATGCGTCCTCATCAACCACCGTGCAGAAAATATTCTCAGTAAAAGTTTTTGTGGGATAAGCCACTACTATCTGAAACACTATGTGGTAAGGCAGATGAGGTTTTAAGTCGATTGTATCCAGCATGATTGTACCTAGATTACAAGTCTCAGTAGATCCTAAAGCAGTTAACAAGGCTTTCCTCTGGGAAGGGCATCTTTGGAGGACCTCCAAAGCAGACATCGCACAAAGGGTTTGTGATAAATCTTCCACCACAGAGTAGTTTTGGGCGACCCTTGCGTTTGGGTTATGAGAAGCTTTTTTGAATGCGCCTTTGGGAATGCATGTCATTGTTTCACCCAATGTCTTCTCAATCTGTAGAGGAAGAGATGGGAGTTCAACTTCTTTACCCTTCTCAGAAGTGCTTGGTTTACTATAGTCATGAGCTCTAGTCGATATAAAAGCATCAGCCCTCACCATATATATGTTCGCAGATGTGGGGTTGTTCACAGGCAAAGAGGGTTCGCAGGCGGAGAGGGTTCTTGGCTACCCCCTTCCGTGCTTGCAGAAGCTTGGGTTAGATTTTTCCCATGTTGAAATGGATCGGTCAACATAGCAGGCTGTTGTTGCGTCACAAACTTTTGGGATTCTGCAAGCCAAGGACATAGATGAGTCGGGTGGTCTTTTGCGCACAAGTTGCATGGATACCTCACCTTCCATTTCTCAGTGTTGTCCCCGCCAGCATTATCGGTAGGTTTTTTATCCCCCTTACCCTTCTTTCGTTGTTTCTTCTTTCCTTCAGGATGCTGGGTGGCCTTTGGGTTAGTCGATTGTACTGTGTGTACCTCTGACGTTTTGGTAGGGGGAGTAGCCAAAGTAGTAGCTTGGCTGGATGCTGTGTGTTGTATAGATAATTGCTGCAACTGCTTCGTCAATTGCTTAGCGGGATTTGTTTGTGCTGAACCAACAATACCATCGGCATGTGGTCCAACTCTCTCTATAGTTTTATCAAGGATTGAGCGTGGTGCATCTGGCAAGATGTTGTATAATAAACCAGACTGAAAATAGATGAGCTCAAATTGTTGAGCCCTCATGATGGCCTCTTCTTTGGAGAATACTCCTGACGTCGCGACGTCTTTGGATAACTGCGGGACCAAAGACTTAAGGAACCACTCAAGTAGGAATGTTGGTGGGACTGGCACCTTAATTAAACTCTTCCAGTGTCTCCATTCTCGGATGTGATCAGAGATATGGTCCGCTGTTGTCTCTTCGAAATTGGCAAGCAGCTCTGTGCCAACATTGTATCTCACAGGTAACTGGAAATGGTTTAGAAAATCCATCGCCAGTTCACCGAAGGAATAGTATCTTGAGCGATCGAGCTCAATGTACCATTTCACGACACTCCCAATGAGAGTGTGTTGAAACAATCACAACTGTACAGAGTCGTCTTTCAACGAGTTAGATGAGCACCAAAGATGGAAGGTAGTCACATGATCTCCTAGATCTTCAATAGTCTTGGCTTTGAACTTTGGGATGTTCGAAGGAAACTTCGTCGGCATAGGAGGCCAACGTGGATCATGACAGATAGGGTCATTCAATAACCTTGTCAAATCTGGCAAGTGCAAAGTCACCAGGAAGGGTAGTTTGGGTTGTTGGTGATAACCTGGGAAAAAGGGGCCTGGAGTTTGAGTGGCACCAGGTTGCCAGGAAAATTTTGGTTGTTGGCCTAGATTTTGGTAGAAACCATGGCCCTAGCCAGTGTATGGATTTTGCGTATGTGGAGACATCATCGACTGATTTCCAAAATAGGACATAAATGGTTGGGCATGCATTACATTTGAAGGACTTTGGGAAGTATTGCCCCATGTCGGTTCCGTGGAGATAGGCATAGTAGTTTGTCCAGGGTTCCATTGATTGTGGAAAGAATTACCCCAGATCGACATTCTGGACGAGGGAACAGATCCCTACCAAGAATTCCAAGGGACTGATACGGAAGAAGTTCCTAGGTTTGCCCCCTGTGCAGGAATAGTACCTTGCATAGGAATAGGTTGTCCAAAACTGGGATTGCCCCCAGTCGAGAAGGCGACTGATGAGAAGGCATTGTTACCAAACGCTTCGATCAAATAAAATGGTGTCGAACCTACCGACATATTATGTGAAGGTGGTCCTTGACTCCTCTTTCCAAATAAACTATGGTGTGTAGGTTTCCTGGTGGAATGCTGATGTGAGCCACTAAGTGAAGGGGACGAAGGAAGTATATGACCTCCTTCATAAGGGAAAGCATTAAAAGGAGAAGGAGTGCCCCCCATGTGACCTTGCAGAGAAGCGCTAGAGCTCCCTACCCCTAGACCTAAAGTCTGTAAAGTGGAGTAGGAAAGTATAGGACTTATACCCGAACTAGGCATCCCATATGAGAACGAAGGGCCTGTCGCACTTGGTGTGAAAGGGGTTGTGGCCACCACCAAAGACAGGATCGGACCACTATGCGATGTAGAGGCAGTCGAGACCATGGTGGCTCGGACCGGTGATAGTGGGTTAGGAGGTGAAAACTCTTCTGTGGTGACAACCGTAGTGGGAATTGAAGAATTCCCAGAAGGAGTAACAACATTTGTTTCCATTGTTGTGTGCGACACTATCTAGCGCTTGTAAAATTGAATTGGTACGATGAAAGGTGCCAAGAAATCAGTG